>UYYF01004417.1:22051-85837 GCA_900618365.1 Thelazia callipaeda
CAATAGTAATAATAATAATTAATGAATAAATTAATTAATTAATAATAATTATATATGATCTTGCGTATTTATAACAAAAATTATTTCGTAATTTTAAGTTGTGATAAGATTAACTATAAATGCAATCAGAAAGCTTAACATCTTCAAGAAGATTTAATTAACTTTAGAATTTAAAATATAATGAAATCATTTACATGATCCTTATGTTTATCAATTATGTATTACAAAAGAGCAGTGCTTCCACACATGATTAGAACGAATCAGTTTTAGATGCTTCTGTAGTTACTTTAGGGCAGCTGCAGATAAAATTCCAAAATAGATACGTGATTTTGAATACACAAAAAAGCTTTTCATACTTCACCTAACGAACAACTTTTACTTTTTTCGCGAAACAGTTTCAAATTGAAACAAAGACGGCATTTTATGCACTAATTCTTGCATGATTTATGCCAGTGAAAACTATGAGAGAGTAGACATTGTCAGGGAACTTTTGCATTTATAATGTTGAGCGATGGTCATCAAGTCAAAAAAAGAGTACAACAAACGCTATAGAAAATTTTGCATAAACAAACCACACAGAACTCACGTGTGGCTCAAAACTTTTTCTGTCTTTTTCTAAAGCTTTTTTTGTAGCAGTTGGAATGTGAAATGAAAAGAATAATTCACCAAAAAAACACATGAAACTATAAACTAAGTTATCCTACATTTAGTTATTTCCATTAAAGAATTTTCAAAGGATTGTTGTGAATAAAATTTTGAAACTGGAAAATTCAGAAGAATTAATGAAGTAGATGTTAACTAAATTTCTTAATTTTGTTTAATTATTAATTTTAAAAAAGGTCAGAAATGTATAACAATCAGTGAAAGACAACTTACAATGACAGAGAAAGAATTTTAAGCTTTCTTAGGACACTGAATTTTAAATTGAAATAAGCTAAAATTTATTAAAAGATTAAAAACTACCAGAAAGTACTTGTTTAATGCTACTGAAGTCATTTTTAAAGAAAATGTGAAATTCCACGCTTAGGAATTCTTTAATTCATTTACAGTTTCTAGTGATAAAAGAATGGTCATCAAGAATTTTTTATGAAAAACTTGCTAAGTTTTTCAATAAAATAAATATTCAATGAAATACATGACAATGCATGTAAATTTGCTATCTTTATCTTAGAGATTGTAATTATATAATAATGAAATTTAAAAAGATAATCGCTCATTATAATGCCATTTTAAGCTCTTAATAAATCTGAAACATTGGTTCTTAAGTAATAAAATTTAATTTTTTGGTATGAAAAAGATAAGTTGTGGTTTGATTTCAAATACATGAATATATGGCGATTGAGAAAATTTATGCTAAACTGTATTATATCAAGCAGTTATATCATGCAGTCAGAGTAAATTTCTACGTCAAAGTGTAGAGGAAAAATCGCGAGACTGAAGAAAATTGTATTTTTAGCTTATATTTGATAATGAAAAACAAAAATTAATGATTTGCAATGATCAAATACTTTTCTCGAAAGGAAGAAAGATCGTAAACGTTTGGTTTTTTTATTTGCATTTATGCATTCCAAAACTTTAAAAATCATTAACCAATAGCATACATTTGTTTCCACTTAGTTTTTCTCAGTTTTTTCACTTTGATATGCTTTCTTTCTAGAATTCATTTTTGTTCCCAAGCATACTGTATGTATGAGCTGTTTCAAAAAAACTGCCTTTCTTCAAGAATTCCGTAGCTTTACACTTTGTGTTATAGCAAATTAGCATTGCGCTTTTTTGTTTTTGATAACATGTTATTGGGTCTGATTATTCCTGAAAAATGTATTATTTGTAAGTGATACAATGATTTGCTTTTTCTTTCGCTTTAATTTGTTCATTGTAATCGTTGTTTTCAGAAGTTTTAAAGTTTTTTCTTCCTCACATATTCCAATAAATGCTGATACTTTTTTGGACTAATTAAATCTTCAAGAAGATTTCATATCAGTTTCTCCGTGTGCATAATTAATAAATTTCTCCGTCTGCATAACAGTTCAAAATGAAAATTAGATATAAAATACGTGAATATTTTTTGTTTTTGTAAAATATTCAGAAGCAATTTCAAATTTTTTATCAACTAAAATTAGTTATTCTATTATAAACATGGCATTTATTAATGCGTTTTTAAAATCAACTGCAATTATATAATTAAGCTTACTTAAAGCACGTTTCCAAATATCAGTTATTACTTATAAAAATAAAAAATAAAAAATAAAAAAAACTGTATCATAAGTGCTTTAGCCAGTGCATTCGAATTTTGATTAATAATCTTATCGTACTTTTACGGATTTATTATTAATTTTAAAAAAAGTCAGAAATGTATAACAAGCAATAGAAGACAACTTACAATGATAGAGAAAGAAGTTTATGCTTTCTTAGGACAATGAATTTTAAGTTGAAATAAGCTAAAATTTATTAAAAGATTAAAAACTACCAAAAAGTACTTGTTTAATTCTACTGAAGTCATTTTTAAAGAAGTTTTTTTGTTATGAAAAATTTTTAAAACTGGAAAATTCAGGAAAATTAATGAAGTACTAAATTGCTAAAAAAAAATTTAAAAAAAAATTCTTTATTCATAACAAAAAAAATAGTATTTAATTTAGATCTAAAGATAACCAAGTCTATTAGTAGTATTAGTGAAAGTATGCAGTGATAAATAATACACCTTCTGTTTGGAAAGATAATAAATTGTAAAACTTATCTCTAAACATGCAATAATCTTTTATCTCTTTTCAGTTGATTTAGTACTGTGTATTCTTTCCTTGCTTTGCACGCTACCCAAATTCATAACATTACTGTTTTAACATTTTTGAGCAAATTTTTGCAAATACACTTAATTCTCATTTCATGCTGTAAATACTGAGGGATTGCAATAATCGCCAAAGTAAGTGAATTATAGCGCCAAAAGAGTTCTAAATGTAAAGGAAGAAGTGAGTAATTGGATTGTTTTTTATTTTTAAAGTGGATGGGAAAAAATAATGTTTCAGTAATGTAAATATAACAATGTCACATGCGTTAATTTTTGAATTGAATAATAAAAAATTATCGTATTTTATAAATTTAGTTTAAAGATTTTTACTGCATTTACCAGACAGGGCTTGGAGATTTTTTATCTAATGAAATCACAACCAAACATAAACAGTCAATCGTGGGTAAACTAAAGGCTGATATAATTAATTCTTTCATAAGTGGTAAAGCTTTCAATTTCATGAAAACGAATTGCTACAATTTTCAATACTTGAGGACTTCAGCTGATTGAATGTATACAATAATCAACTATTCAAAAACATCCTAGTTTTTCAATCTGAGTGGAATAGTCTTCCTACATATTTTCCCATTCATACTTTCATGCCAGATATCTAACTACATTTATTTCTTTCACTGTTGCTTGTTTTCTCTACCTAATCGTGTACACTATAGTAAAATAATATTATTACTAACATTATGAAGTGATAATCGAATTAATTATAATTATTAATGATGGTAATGACTGACTTTAAATAAAAAATTTGTGATCCTATAAAGTCATTATCAATTTTTATATGAAATTTGATAATCACAGTGATTATAACGACAACAGTTTTACAGTGATTACAATAATAAATAATAATTTTTATTGCTGATTTTAGTGGTAGCATCATTAGCAAGTAACTTGAGTAATAATTTAAGTCATAAAATTTGAATACATTACTCATCATTCCCCACAGATTACAAGAATTAGCTATAAAGTGAATGTTAAACAAAAATGTGCTTATACACAAGAACTACCCAAATACCTCTACATGCGAGCATATATACACATCTATTTACACATTAATTTGCATATACACATGCATTAATTACGCACACGGAGAAACTTACAATAAAGAAGGATATATGTCGGTATATAATAATTGTGAATTGACTTTAAGCAAGACAACATGAAGTGAAAGTGACCAAACTAGGTGCTCAGGAAAAAGCCGAAAGATTAACATGCAGGTAGCAAAGATGAAAATGATTGTTGTACAGGCGACTGCAATAACTTTTTTTTTCACATAAAATTGTTCAACATTTTAGTTTTAACTGTAAGTATTATTTTTGAACAAGTGGACTGCTTGGTGGCTTGACCATAATATTTTGCTGCGACATTTGTGCCTTTGGCATACATCCTGTACCAAAATCTTTTTCATAACTCCGTTACTTTGACCTTTTATTATTTCCATAATCACATAACACTATCATTAGCTTGATATCATTAGTTAATTTTGCTTCACTCATTTGCTTCGTGCAACGATTGCTTCTATATTTGTTCTTTTTCTGCTAATTAACTGAAATTTATCAACAAAAATTAAAGCAACATTGTTGCTCTAGACAAATTGGATTCAATGATTACTCCAGAATTGCAAGACTTAGATGATTCAGAAGAAACAGATATGATTCCTTTTATCAATTTCGATCATGAAGGTGACTCAGAAAAATTTCTAAATATCTTTGTTGTTTTATAACACTGTTGCATATTTTGTTAAAATTTGCCTAAATTCAATTAATATTTCTAAAATAAAGAAAAATTAGTCACTCTGAAAATAAAGAGAAGTCAAAAAACTGAGTAAATACATTTTGCACCAATAACGTGCATCTAGTCAAAATTGTCTGTAGAAACCACAATCATGCTTGGTATTTGCTTCCTTATTAACTTTCAGAAAAAATAACCTAGTCATTATGACTACAAATAATCGCAAAAAAAGACGGTGAGATAAATATTGCAGAAAGCATGGTTGACGGAAGTACTGTTTTCCCTTCTCTATCATTTATTCATGATGACATTCAAAAGAGTTTTCAAATGCCGCAACAATTCATGCTAGAAACTGAATCACAAATAAGTGCTCAAGATCCTGTTTTCTTAGATGAAGGATGTTTGGGAGGATGGACACAATTAGAAAGCGATGACAGTGTAACTTTCCACGGTAATTTTTTTTTCTGATGGTGATAGTACTTCTCTGTGCTATTTTGAAGATTTGGTTAGCAATTTTTAGACTCGTCACATGTTTGAAGGATGTCTTACATTTTAAATATTGTTTTAAGGATTGACTATTACTGAGCTATTTTGATTCAGTTTGATGTGAATTTATTCTGTAAACGCAACTTTAATTCAGCATGTTTTTTTCAAGAATGAGTCGCGAAATTATAAAATGTGATTTGTTATTGGAAAAATTCAGTAAAATTTACCAAGTTTATTCATCCAGTTACTCATAGTCATCTACACGGAAAAATAACTATATATAACAGTGCTTTCGTGTTATGAGAATTATGAGCACAGAAAACGCTTTAAATACTGAAATTTTAATTTTAATTATACTATACAAAATTCCTTCCTCATTTTGCTCGTTAATCTGTATCATTTCTGCAAATTTGGATAGAAAGAAAACAACCTGAAAAATGGCAATGAGTTGTCATTAAAATTTATTGAAAGGAACTATAACTCAAGTTTCAAGCATCCTTTGTTAAAAATCGCTGATCACAAACATTCCCATGAAAATGGGAAAATGACCAGCTTTTTTTGCATGTTCAACTACTCTTGTGACACAAAGATGTAAAGTAGCATTTTGAAGTGATTAAACTGATCGGTTATTCATAATCAATTTGACAAATGATTGAGAATAATCGACCAGCTTTTTCTTCAAGATTTGTTAATTATGTTATTCCTGAAAATAAAATTACGAGAGGACTGGAGGTAAATGTTTTCCAGTAGTGTTAATATAAAATAGAGAAATTAAACTACCGTTCGATATAAGAAAGAAACGAAGTTAAACTATACTAATAATTCAGTCTTTGTAAGCTAATTTTTTTAAATCTACATAATTCATTCCCTATGTCAGTACTAACATTTTTGATAACCCTTGATAAATCTTAACAACTATTTTTTCGATGGACTTTGCAATGCGCTGTAAACAAAATTAATTCTTTGTTTAATTCAATTTGCCCAATAACGCATTTTGGTTTTAAATCTTGTACATAAACAGTGAATTTGCGTAACCTAAATACATTTTATTGCAAAATTCTGAAGCGAAAAACGTTATGAAAATGTTTATAATAATCGTATGCAAACTTGACCATTAACGAAAATGTGAAGTGAAGATTCATGAAGCAACCATATGAAGGACAATAACTAACGCCGTTTCTTTCTTAATTATTCATAAATCTACTTTCGATATTCTTCATCTCAAGTCAGGCTTTATATAGGGAGATCACAGGAACTGAAAGCGAAGGCAATTTGACTAGTGTTAGTTGTAGCTAAAAAAGTAATGAAAAGTTTGACCATGTCGATAGAGAACATGTTTTTTAGGACATTGTTCTGCTGGGACAATGTACCGAATATTGATTAGTGCTCAGTGTCCTGAAATTTCGCAAACTTGCAGAATTTCACTGTGAGGTGACAAGAGAAGCGTTTGCAAGAAGCATTCGAATCAGTTTCATATATGAATTAACGTTTTGCTGTTTGCTTATCTCTTTCTGAGTCATCTCGTTTCTTTGAAAGAATAAAGTTAAAAAGTTCTGGATGACGAAATTGTGCCTTGCATTTGAAATGTAAGCGGTAAGAGGCTCGTTTAAAACGATGCTACTAGCACTGTTTCAAGGAATTAAAACAAGTCCAGCAACACAAACAGATATTTATTTACTACAAGTTATCGTTGCGCTATCATTCGGTCTCTGCTGGTTATTTACATGTAAACTTTGCACGATACCTTGCATGAGCAGAGCATGCATTCAATCATCATTCACCTCCTCATCTATGCATACATCCATTTACTTATCATAGCAGCTGCTTTTGAAGGTGCTGTTTATGATGCATGCATGAATGAACACTAGGCTCAGCATATTGTTGGTAGTTGCTGCTTGATTATCAATCAAGGACCACTGCTCATGTCACTTTCCTCTTCCACCTGTGCAGCCATGCGCTCGTCCCTCTTTTTAATGACATACTTCACTGCAGTAAGCAGCAGTTAGCCACGTATTACGAATTTCAATGCCAAGCAACAACTACTTTACAGATACCTTGCGTGAGCAGCGCTTACCTTTTGTTGTGCTTAATACATTGCACATGCGCTATTTACGCGTAAATAAAGATTACAATGAAGGATAATCATAAAATACAAATCCAATTCCTACTTACTTGACCTCCCACAGCTGTTTCCTTGAATTGTGATGCTTCAATTGGCTTTCCCCATAATGGATATGAACTTTTTTCTCGTCTTTCTAAACACCTCTTGCCAATTACATTGTCACTCTGCAACCACTATCCTCGTCTAGTTCTCCCATCTTCATCTCAACTTTCCATCACATCTAGTTGGTTGTTCATAGAACGGTGCACTTCACAACCTTCTGCCTATTTCTCTTCTCACCTACACGTGTTCCCTTCCCACTCATTCGTTGCAAGGTATATCGTTGGTGCAGCATTCTAAATCACGTAGTTAACTGAATTCCTATTCACCTTGAGATTGCTATGTTTCTTGACGTTTAGTAGCAACGTTTGACGTAGTGAGCTGATTTACACTCTGTTTTCTCACTTTTATCATTTTGTGCTATTTCTACTTGTCATCATTTACAATTACATGCATTTCACTTCCATTTCCGCTTCACTTTTATTTCTTCTCAGAAAAATATTTATCCGAGATACATTCAAGCTGGTGCTTTGCTAAGAGCTATACATGTCATGTTTTGCTTTCCATTGATATTTGGTTTGAAAAGTCAGATAATTGCCGCATAAGTGTAGTTTAAGTTATTACTGTTGTTGTTATGAAAAGGCGGTGAAGGTCATATAAAGTCAGTCTAGAAGTGCTTCGCAAATTTCTATTAAGAAGATGTATTAATTACTGGCCAATCAATTAATTAGTCCATCTTCCTGTCGTTCCCCAATGGTTGTTCAGGCTTTTTCACTTCCCTCCTCTCTCGTAAGGTTTCATCTACATTTTCATCAATTCCACTATCGATCACGTGTGTTCCATTGATCACACATAGTTCTTACTTGACTTAATGAATTATTGATTTTACTTTATTTTTTGCCTTGTGTTGTTGTGGACATTCAAAGTCATGCTCAGCTTTCATCTTTTCTGCCGTTTTCTTGTTCGTACTCACTTGCATTAATCATACATATTTGTGTAAATGTGAATGCAGTAGAATGTGTTCACTCCTGAAAATGCATTTAGGTACTTGAATAGGTGCATGCAAAGTAATTTGTGTGCATGTGTACTTGCTTGTATGTGAATGAATATTCAGTCTGCTTAAGAACTGATACGCACTACATGTGTGACTATTTCAGCGATTAATATCATACATGCAGTAATCATAAAATGGACAAGATCGACGTCCGTGGACAAGTAATTCATCTCATTTCAAGACAATTCTACCATTCAGTATCAGAGAAAGAAGGGAGAAGAAACCAGACCACATTGTATTATGTAACTTTCTAAAGCTCGTTTCTTGCAAATGTAATTAACGTACTACTGAATAATAGTCGGCTCCAAGTATTTCATATAATGAATAGTTCATACCTGAAGAAATGCATGATTGTATAGTGCAAATTGTTTTATCTCTAGAAAATTTTCTAGTCATCTTTTCAAGTAATCTCCAAAAAAATGTTGTTGATTTTCATTTATGCTTGTAAGCTTTTGGTCAAACGTATCTCATTAGCTACTTAAATAGTGAAGTGGTGTAGGTTCATTATATACATTTACTTTACCTACGTTTGCAATGAAGTATCGATGAAGGATTATAATTTGCAAACAAAACGAACATTGATTGATAATTACAGAAATTTTCAAATCTCAACTGACTCATGGTTGACTGTCATAAGTAGCGCTCATGGACGTCCTATATACCTTGTCATATTTTCTCCTAATTCCAGTTTGCTTATTATTTTCCGTGTAACTGCGTGATGTAATCGTATTCTTATTTTTTTGATATTAAACAGCAAATCAATGAATTATCAGTTTATTCTCAAATCTATCAGAAGTCTATTAATTTGAAAAAATAAGTGATCTTTTGATTATTTATTGATTACAATGCAATCAGCAGGAATTTAATTTCTCTAGCAGTGAGACAGAATGATTAGCTAAAGCTTGCTGTGGAAAAAATAACTTGACAGCTGCCTCTTAAGAAGGAAAATTTGCAAGAAAACTCACGAAATGAGCATTATTTAAAGATAATTTTGATACTGTCGGGGAGTTTTTTAATGCTGAACTTTTATGCTTTTGAATTCTGGAAAAGCAAACTTTCGCACTCATTAAAAGCTCAATTCGTGTCATGCGGGCAGTTGATAGTTTTGGAGTAGAAAGAGGTCAAAGCTACTATTACTTGAGTTTTGCTTTGATGTAATTACATGGCATGCTGTTTTTGAAGTGGGTGCTGCAGTCGTTGTTTACCTTACTTTAATCCGTGCTACTCAAGTAAAAATTCCCATATTTGTACCACATGTGTAATCACGGATGCAACAAATGATGACAAAAAGTTTTTTTGTTTTTGTTTTTAAACAGTTGCATTATCTTTATTTTTGCATGTTACTTCACTCCATTTTCTGTTAGAATCCAAAATTAAACTACGCATTGATTCCAGAGTGATCTAATGGAAGATACGTTCACTTTCGATTTGCCTCATGTTTCTAAAGGCATTGGCCACATTTTAGAAATAGCCAGCTTTATGGTTGTATCTAGATAGAAACGAAATAAAATGAAGATTAGTTAGCTCCGGAGCCCTACCAAAGATTTCGAAAATTTTCGAATTGCTTAATGTAAACACGTCATGGAGCGGGACCATTTGAAATAGGTGGCTATCAATTCGAATATGCAAAATGACTGTAATTTTTTATTGCGTCATGAACACTGATCATAGATATAAGTTCCTGGGATGCTATAAAAATTTATGGTTTCATGTTAAGGGACGCAAATTCGATAAATCACTTTTTAATTCTAATAATGGTATTGTGATTTATCAGACAGAAATGTACTTCACTTGTTTGCAGTTGCACAAATGAGTCAGTCTGTGAGTACGCCTTCACGAATATCAGTACAGTCTGGAAAGGACGGTAAATCTTTACCTGGATCATCATCAGATGGATCTCTCGTAGATGGAGAATTACAATTCCCATCTGCAAAGGGTATCTTTTATGTTCTGATAAGGAAACTATGATTGCTTGATAAATTAAATCAGGAAAATATTTCAGACAGAACATGGAACAAAATCGGTTAAAAAAGCATATTGATATTTTTAAAAACTGGTGGAAAAATTTTTTTTCAGTGCTATGCTATAGAGAGTCTTGAACAGCAGGATAATCCGTAGTCAAATTTTATTTCAGGACGTACTGTACAAAGTAAACCGATTGTATCGTTGAACAATTCTATTTTAAAGCCAGTGGGATTAAGTTTAAATGATAACGATAGTTTGAAAACACCAACTGCTTTTGGTAATACCGATGTAACTTTAAAAACTCCTACTGTCCTGGGTTCACCCACTAAAGGCCCGTTATCAGCTGGTGCTCATGTCGATGAACTGACTACTCCTAAACTAAACTTGAATAACTTTTCAACTCCGTGTACCCAGGCACAGGCTTTCTTTGGTGAGCACGAACCACTTCTAACCGGTATCTTTTTGGAGCCTCTACTGAAGAATTAACGCTAACAATTAATTTTTTCCAGCATTTCTATCGAAATCAATTTTCCAATTTTATTTCAAAAATCAACTCTTTACTGTTGCGTCGACATTTTTGTTTTCCAGCTAACATTGAGATTTCAACCATTCTTCCACAGTCGTCAATTGCCAGTGTAGCACCAGGTACTTAATAAGCTTAAAATGCAAACTTTGATTTGTTCTGACCGTTGTCCCATATTTAGTTTGCTGTTCATTTATCTTTATTCCAGGTGTTACAGCAGTAGGGTCAAGTGGAACTCAAAGCGATATAAAGGATCAGAAGACGACTATAACCTTTAAAGGAAGTATCAGTACAAGTATAAGCACATTTGGTTCTCAAAACGTCAATTCCCCGGGTATGAAAACTTCATTTATCAAAATACAATTGTTCCGTTAGCAATTTGATTTTTATTAACGTAGGTTTGCCGCATTCGTTATTGCAGTTGAAATTATGAAATTTCTTTGTTATTTAACGTGCTTCAAAAATAAAAATTTCATATAGACACTTTTGAATGGATGCTTCTGCATTGCAGTTCTTAGGAATTATAGCAAAACGAAATGTATGTATATTTTTAGATAGAACCATGTCTTTTTTTACTGTGTATTTACCAGTGTTTCGTTTTTAAAATAATTCGAAACAGCTAGAACTTGCAAAAATTCCATCATTACAAGACATTTATAAAATTATTTCAGGTCTGAGTGCAACAATGTTTCAATTTTCTCCACTTGTTGAACATTTCTTGCAGTCGATCACTAAATCTCAACAGACAAATGCAAACTTGCCATTATTAGTTCTGGATCCAAATTCAAAGGCTCCTGCAGCGACTGATGCACCTGATTTATTCAGAGTAATCTCTTTCATATTTTTTAAAATAGACTTTAATTCAGACGATTTTAATGCAAAATGAAATTTTTAGATACTTCAAGAAAATAAGGATACGGGAAATGTGTCAGCTGCTGGTTTTCAGCAGCTACCTACCTCACAACTTTCAGTCTCTGCAGCATCAGGAGGTCATCAAGTCCTATCAGATTACATTCAGGTAAAGTGTTGGTAATGTTGTAATTGAGTGATAGAGTTTAGAGTATTAGAATAACTGGAGCTCATGAAGAAAGCCCATCTTTTGTATTCCACAGCACAGTCCATTTAATTTTATTAGATAGCTTGTTCAAGAGCTTACTTGAGTTAACATATCAATAAAGTCCACTGTAAATACAGCCGTTATAAAAGACAGTTTTAAATTGCTTGTCCTGAATATTTGCAGCATGAAGGCTAAAGTCTACTGCATGAACTTTATTAGTCTCTATAGAAGTGCATATAATATTTTGATAGGTTACATGTCTGCTTCCTTCTTATTTTGTATGCTATTTCAAAGTATTTTTTCGTTAAACTTTTTAAGATTTGAGTTAACACATCAATAAAGTTCACTGTAAATGGAGATTAACTTATTCGAAGTCAGTTTTGTATCAGTGCAGTTATAAATTTGTAAATAGACCAGTCGTGCTGGAATGCTTAATCGTACAACGCCTCCACCAGGGCCATCTGGTGTCAAGCACAGTGGATTCAGTTCCGCTGCTATTCCCAGTACTGTATGTGCCGGTACACACTGTACGCAGCAACAAGACACTAGAGTTAAACCTGTTCTTTCTGTTGTTGCTGGCGCTCCGGAAATGATTGGTGTATCACCTCAAATACATCAGCACAAATATCATGTTGGTTTTTATTAGTAAATAAATTTTGAGGAGAATTTAGTCTCTGCACTTGATCTTTTGACTTCAACTTGTTGATGAAGATTTAGGTTGAAATTACTGAAACAGTTCAAATTAGTATTACGCTAAATTTAGTTACCTAAAGATTTTCCTCTTGTTAGTGAGTTTCCCGAAACTAATTAACCGATAAACTTAATTGATTTATTTAATTTATTCCTCAGTTTTTGTAAGTCATAAATCTCATTTAGTAGAAAGCAACATTTTTATGGTATATATTGCGTTTTGAGCTGAATTTAGCATGAGGATAAATCTTGTGCTTACCAAATTTATCTTATTTCCAGATACATCAAAACATTACTTGTACTCTCAGTCCAGTAGAAACCGAGAGCAGTAACTCTAACTCAAATGTTGCGCAACGAACGTATCAGACATGCAATTTTCTGACATGCAATAGCCTACCATATCGAACGATTCAGAGTCAAACATCTTGCACTGAAACACCAAGCATATATCGGTTCGTCCGCTAAAACTCATCATTTCTGTTGAAAAAAATTATATTTTATTGATGTTTTAATTGTGTTGCCAAAAATGTTTTTTTCCAGATCAGATTTTGATCCAAAACCAGAGCCAACAGATGATTATTATCAGAGACCTGTATCTTTTGTTCAGTCTGGATCGCAATTTGAACAAAGTGAGTATTTAAATTCTGTTGATAACGAAAAACGGGAAATCATTTCCAAATCTAGAAGGAGTATCACTGATTTATGTTATCTTTTTTGATAATGATCATGTTTGTTCTCAGTATTTTAGTTTCTTACAAACAAAATATGAAATTTTAGCATTTGTCAATTTTTCAGCTACTTCCACAAAAAGTCGAAAATGTTCGAATCGTCTAACAAAACCATTATCGCAAGAGCGACCTTATAAATGTCCTATTGAGAACTGTGATCGGCGTTTTTCTAGATCAGATGAGTTAACACGTCACATCAGGATACATACTGGACAGAAGCCTTTCCAAGTGAGGTTCAGTCAGTTTCATAAGTTACATTTCTGAATTTTCAGGACAGATTTATGAATATGAATGGAAAAGCAAGTTGTAGAAAACATTCCTTTGTTTTTTACTATTTCAATAAATTGTTTTCAAAATCTTTAAGGTTATTAGACGCTGATGGTTGCTTATTTTTCAGTATATTTTAATGTTTTTGTATATTTATGGAAAATTGGAAGCGTTTTTCAATACTTTTTATGTCAATTCTCTGAAAATCAGAGGCTGTCAAGATATTCTGAAGCAGGGAAAATAGTTTTTAATTTCAGTGCCGCATTTGTATGAGAGCATTTTCACGTAGTGATCACTTGACAACACATGTTCGAACTCACACAGGTGAAAAGCCATTTAGCTGTGATGTGTGTGGAAGGAAATTCGCTCGCTCCGATGAGCGTAAGCGACACACAAAAGTGCATGCGAAGCAAAAGGTAAAAATGTAAATCGAATAATATGCTTTCTAGATTTGGTTCTTATCTTTGCTTTCCTAGTAACAAGTATCATTTTGCAATATCTGAATTTTGCAAGATATCGAACATGTTTACATTTAATACAAATATAGTTCAGGGAAGAGCTCATCAACTCTTCTAGACCATGAGGGTTTTTTTTTTTTTTTTACTTGATAAGCATTTAATATATGTTCGCGTAAAAACATTGATATTCAGTACTTTATCTTCTGAAGGGTAAAAAAATCTTTTAGGATCATCGGCATATCAACGTTAGTGGCTTTAATGGTAATGGTGATTTCAAGTTGCAGATGTAAATCGAACGCTAAGGTTTTTGTAATAACTTGCTCTCCAGATTCTAGTCTTGTATGATTATCTCATATTTTCTTGCTCATTCACTAATATTCACGTGTTGACGCGACCCTTTCTTCAGTAAATCATTCTTTAAAATATTTAAAATTCGTTGAAGTGTTTATGTACGTAAACTTTTAGATGAGTTTTTCCTTTTCTTTTTGGGAGGTATATTTGTATTAAAAAATGGGGAAATTCCTGCTTTACTCATGCGAAAGTTTAAAGAATTAAAGACTTTCAGGGCTACATGTTGTGTATAAATGAGACCATTATCAATTTTGTTGTGATATTGCTGTTGTAATTTGGACTTTGAATTTATAAACTGATAAAGGATGTAAATTTCATCAATTATCTGAATGTCTAGTACTATAAGTTGTTACTAAAATGGTAATAAAGTGTTCATTAATGTCAATTTTTTGCCTCATTGATGATGCTGTTATTTACGTTGAACAAGAGTATTTGTTGATGGCAATTTCCGAGAACCGTTATACTTTCGTCTGCTTGACCACTGAATGAAGTTAATTTACTTCGGTATTAAAGCGACTGAATCTTCATAACAAAGAAGAGATGGCCGATTGGAGGTCAAAATCCTATTTTCACATACCATTTATCGTGAATTAGATCTCTAAGTAGAGTGTTTTAGAACACAATACGCATATAAAAAATAAAAACGATACAATCTATTACTTAATGAGATCCATCATTCCCCCAAAAATGTCTCTAGTTGCGAAGTACTTTGCAATACTTGAAGGCATACGGCAAGATTAATGGCTATTTTTGCGATCAATAGTGTCATCTTTACACAAAAAATTGGGAATGTAGTCGAGATTAAAATGGAAATAATTGTTTTTGGTGTTTTAATTTGTACAATGTGAATACCTAGCTTTGCTGAGATGCCTAAACCAAACTAAAAAAATCAAAGTTTTTTAAGACAGAAATGACAATAAGTCACAACTTTTCATTATGACCGAAAAAAGACATATATAAACAAAGTGTGAGAAGCATGTTCAAACATTATTTACAAAACAGTAAGATAGAAATAGTACTTCCATGCAAAGAATTTCATCCATTTATATGAATTACATTGCCTTCTGAAAAAAAGAAACCCACACTATGCATGTATGTGTGTGAAATGTGGAATGTTCTGAAAATAAGTTAACAAAACCAACTAATCATACTAGTAATTGTTAGGTTGAGAGACCTCATACTATTGCATATTTAGAGAACAAAGCACTGAACAAAACTTGATAGGAAATTTCACTGAGTAGTGGAGTCGACTTTAATCTTTTTCTCTGAATTTTCCATTGAATCTACAGTGAGGGTTTCACTTTTCTGCAAGCCATTGACATTCTCCATTACTTCGGATTCCTTTGAAATTTTTGAAGCCGTGTGATGAGGCTCCTGAGAAGTGACACTTGTCTGGTTCATCAAGCGATTCTTGTAATAAACTTCTGTCGACTGGATTTGCCCTTCAAATTAGGATTATAAATAAGCAGTGCCCAGAAATTCATATCTAATCAGCAGAAGATTAATTATTACCAGTTTTTAAATCAAATGATCGGCCTTTAATGTTTTGCACGCCTTTACCCATCGGCGAAAGCCAGTTGACCAATGAACTCATCAGTGGAATCTGTCTTATTACGCCCTGCAAAAATAATTATGCATACTTTCAAGTACCGTAGGTCTAGGTAGGAAATTAACTAATTCTAAACAGGAATTTATCACACAGCGGGTTCCTTTTTTTCAGACGTGTGAATTTTTTTTAAATTCAAGTTGTATCACTTCTTGCAAAAGTCGAGCGTCATTTTCCCGTCTCAAATCTTCGCTCGCAGTCTCGATTCCTTCACGAATCATTTCAGCCAAACTATCCATATACTGTAATTTGAACATTAAATTTGAACAAATGAAACATAATGACTGATTAAGAAGTTTAAGCGTGATGATTTTACCTGTTGGGAATGTTCGATTTCTTCTCCACGCTCAGAAACCAAGAAAACAAGATCAGCAAGATCTTTATCATCAGAAAGCATACCAAATTTAACACACGATATATGATGCACAGCACTTTCACCAGCAGAAAACGCATTATCTACCAACCGTAAAGAACGCACCAGTTCCAAATTCAAATAAGATACCTTCAAAACGGAAAACAAGAGTTACGTCTTATTCCGCCAATCAAAGCATAATTTACATTAAAAAAACCTGATAAACCAGAAAATGAACTAGTTCATAGTGCAAATAAAGATGACCTGTTGACGCTGCTTTTCATTCCAGTCATTCATTGGAGTTTCTTTGACAATAGATGGTACGTAACTAAAAATGTGCTTTTATCAAAGTAACATAAGGTCAAGATAAAAATATCTTCTAAAAATCATGCAAAGTATGAGAAAAATCTCGGATTTTTTAATTAAACACTTGGCTAATTGAAATATATAAATATATGGTTTAATTACCCAAGTATGAGGTAATCGTGGACAATACACTGTGGTGCCTGATCTTGGAAGAAACAGAGTATTTCATCGTTATTTGCGATTTCTATCCCCTTCTTGTTCTACCTTCATCCCTTTATCTGTTATAGCGATGTCATGAGCCGACTATGGAAGTAAATTACCAATGCGATCACTTGCAACAACAAACGTAATGGTACTGACAGTCAAAGACGCCAGAACGATAGAAAATAGCAGTAATACGACAGAACATTCCAGCAATCAATTAAATCAGTTATCTAAATGATTGGGAATGCTTTACTGAGGCTTCCATATCGCAGGTGATTTCCAAGAATCGAAAAGAAGTAATGGATTATAATGATAAATGCTCAAGCAGCAATCCCTTGTTGCAGTATTTCTGAAGAAATGAAGAAGATAAAGAAGAAAGATATGTATGAGATGAACGGAGAGGAAGAAAAGAATGGTGTCTGCAGAATGTAGATCTGGAGTTAGCAGTCTGAAAAGAAAATTGGGGACGAAAGGAGAAAACAGCATCTGGAATCATGATAGAAAACAATAAGAAAACAGATGAGGTTGTGAAAAGCTCCGAAAATGATGTGAGAAAGCACTTCGCCAGTATACCGGAATCAGGTGAATGATTACGCTTGAAGTACTCCTTTCAGTAATCGAGGTTATGCAAAGCAGCTGACTAGACAACGTTCTGAAGGCGGTTCTTCGGAAGGACGTTTTGATGGAAATGGCCTTTGTGCCATTCCTTGCATTGTGAAAAGTATGCGCGATTACCCTCCAAGAACTAAAGAAACAAGCGAATTTTGAGATCACTAGTATTGCCGATTTATCCATGTTTGCTGAAATGGTTCTTGGAGTAAAGAATCTATGAAACGTGTCGAAACACAAGATACTTAATTCGAACAAAATAAGTTACATAAGTCTAAGGTTTATCTGGACATAAAGCACGAATATCCCGTACTGATGCAAGAGACCCGAGAACGTGAGAAGTCTGGCCAGGAAAAGTGGACATAGGCTGGCAATACGACCGAAAAACGTTGGTTTGCTTATACTTGGGATGGTAAATCAAGAAGCAGATGAATATGCCACACAGAATCCTCAAAATATTGCAAGACAGCTCAGGTAGCACAGCAATGCTTTGAAGATATGACAAGGCGAGAGCAGAAGGCATTCAGGGTAGAAAGCAAGCATAGAAAAGAAGATAATCTTGAATAACTACCATTAAACCCTAACATAGCGGTGCTTGGCCAGTAAAACACTTGATAAGGAAGGCCGAGAAGTGTATGAGGAGCATGAATCTCATACTTGCTCTTTAATGTGACTCTCATGAATCTTAAACATGCTGACAGAGCGCGTAAGATTTCACGAAAATAAAATTAAAAGTTGTGAGTCCCCATATGCATTCACAATCCAAAACGCTAGATTCAAGCTTTTTAGAAAGCGGTTCTAAAGGAAACTGACCAAAGAACACCGTTAGCCATAATGTGGGGGTAGAGAAAATCATGTAGTTCTAGGCCACCATAATGAAGAAAATCCTTGGTAAAGAAAAGTCATGTACTCACTGAATCCTATAAAAAATGACTAACCAGACAGCTCCGACACCAGCCCATTTGCGAACCGGTACTAACGTTAACGATGGATACTTCGCTACAATAGCAGCAAAACTTTTCTTGGCCGCAACTGTTGAATCAATGATAGTCAGTGCTTCCGATAACTGCTTTATAAACTTCTGTATATGATCAGTGTAAATATAATGCGCTGAAAATAAAAAGTATAAAATTAAGACACAAAGCTTCACACATTTTTTATTATATAAGATGATATTCTGTAAGTATTTGAAAAGAAATATCCGGCAGATATTCAGAATAAGAAAATATTTTACAGTTTGATTTGGTATCAAATAAAAATTAATTGATTGAATAACTGTTGCGACAATTTATGTTCTATCTTAGTCTTCAGGTACAAATGAATATTAAGCAATAACAGCTCTATATGCTAAAAAACAGCACACACCAGCAGCAAGTTCTAAGGGGCAGAAACGAAGTGCAGAGCCGTGGACATCATCCAGAGAAATTATTTGCAGACCGAGCTCTTGGTTATCTGATATTAGTCCTTGACCAAACTGGAATACATCAAATACCAGAACAAGAAGATTTTTGAGGAGACAATAAATTCTCTTTGAAAATATTTTGTTACTTAAATTTATGCAGATTTAATCACTGAATCCAGTCAAAACTTTGCAAGTTTTGGGCTTAATACTAATCAGCTATGGATTAAAAATTCACCCAATAATTCAACGAATCAGCGTACTCTGCTACTGAATGCAAATCATCTTTAGAAACAGTTGAAGAATCGTTCATTAATATGTCGGCATTGTCTGCTGTCAAATCATGACTGTCTAACATAGTATGCGAGGAGACTTTTTGATCAGCTGCTATGGCAGACGTTTTCTGTAGCTCATTAATAAATATTTCATATTCTTATTGATATATAGAGGAAAAGATATTATGAAAAAGCCAATTGTTGAGTGAAAGATCTAGTACATTGCTGGTGCTTTTCACGGAATCAATTTAAGTTTCACTGCCATGATTTAAGTTAGTTCATTAGTCAGAACTTTTCAGAATTATATTTCTTCAACAAATAAATGAAAGCAATACTGTTGAGCATCTCGGAAACCAACTTTTATAGCTTCTTCCAATTCAGGATATTTGTATTTGAAAACAAGGACAGTAAGAGGTGCGTAAACGCCTTTGTAAACGCGATTTGCAAATTCGGCTGGATCTTCAACACCAAAAATCTCAATTTGGGGAAAAGCCGATAGACTTCGGAGCATCACTTTACTCTGTAAAATAGGAAAAAATTTTATTTATTAACTTGGCGTGGTTGATGAAACAGTTATATACAATAAAAAAGATAGAGCAAGTGATAAAAAATGTGAAAGTGTTTATAAAACTAATTCCAACTAAGAAATATGCGTTCTCGATTCTTTTAGTCATTTTGGAGATCGTAAAATACTGGCATGTAATCCACCACGGCAAAGTATCTAGTTTTTGATGAAACGATGGTTTATGATTTTCTACAGATCGATACAAGGTCTGAAAATGAAGTATGAAATTTCAAAAATGTAAATTTTACTAGTTTAAAACAAGAAACATAACAACTTCACTCATAACAGATGCTTCTTCATAAATTCTTCATAAATGAGATAATGTATTCCAGGACAGCAGAAAATACCAAAAGTGTTATATTGTGGTTAATTGATTCCAAAATTTGTTTAAAATACTCACAATTACAGGAACTACAGGTGGTGTACCAATCCAAAGCGAGAGTGAAACTGTAAGACTATCGACTTGTGATAAAACATTTACAAGCAGTTTGGACGGCTCTTTTAAGCACAGAGCAGATAAACCCTACAAAATGCACATTTCAAGAAAGAAAAATAACTTTTTTAGAGGAGTTTAAGAAGTAATGAACCTGTCCAACGACATGAACCCAATAATTGTCGCTTGATTTTCTTATTTCCAGTAAACGACTTATGATATCATTTTGTCCGAAAATTGGAGATCCAACAACACCGATAACTATTAACGGTTTTTTTCCAGCCGCAATGTCGCTATCTAGTTGCTTTTGAAATGCAGCGTGATCCTGAACAAATTAAGCACATAAAAATGCTTTGCAAGAGCTAGGAAATGCACTAAAAAAGCTATCACAAATCTTTTTTTATCAAGAAAAATAATTGTACCAAAGTTTGTTTTAATACATTGGTTCATTCTCAAGAGTTTGAAAATTTTTTGCATAAAACGATGAATTACTCAATACGTGTTCTTTTTTCAAGTATTCAGATATTTTATAACAGGCATGAGCTTGAAGTACAATGAAGAATTAAACGGAATTAAGATTTCATACAATGCGGCCTTCGATGTTAGCAAGATTTCCATCGGATTTTTTCAAGACAATCACGTCACCAATCATGAATTCTTTCGTGAGATATGAAACAAGGTCAATATTCAGTGCTGGTGAGACATAGACCACCGGAGCACCCTTGAAAATACTTATTTAAATAATACAGGATTTTCGATATTGTGAAGACAGTAAATGAAATTTACCATTTCTATAAATGCATGCCATCCTTTAGAGATGTAACTCAAACCATATCTATCTAATAAAGCAAGACGAACCGCATAACCTGAAGATTACCATTCTTTACAAAAGAAAATAAAATTCAATTAATATTTGGCCATAAAATTTTATTGAACAAGCTGAAGAAAATGAATTATTGCATTTTTTGTGACTAGTATGCAAAGTAATTGCATATCAATTGGTTTGGTCTGTTAAGCAGAAACGAAAACATGTTTGACTCTATTAATTCAATGAAAAAAAATTCGTGGAAAAAAAAGCTATAAGCATATTAGTATGTTGTGTAGGAACTGAAAAGGCACAAATATAACGAACCAATTCCTGCTTTGATGGAATCAGAAGACGTCAAATCGAATTCAGAGCAATAGATGCCGTAGTTGGCTGTCCGAAACAATGTGTTAAGCATTTTCGTTGTGTTGCCATAAAGCAAAGAAGCTATGCACTGCTTATGATGACTTCTAAGAAGTTTAATATAATTTTTCACAGCTGAACAGCTGACCAGAGCACATCCCAAGTCCGATAAACATAAACTGTAAAGACAATCCCCAAAATCATTCGTGAAAACGAGTAAGAATAATGCCAGAGATGAAAGAACACGTGGGATGTTTTTTTGGGTACGCTTTAAGACTTAATTAAATCTTCAAGGTCAACCAATGCTTCAGTGAAAAAGTTTTTACGACACTCATTATAGCTGCTAGCAATGCTTCGCATAAAAATGAATAAAATAAATCTGGACCAACTTTTTCCTGTCAGAATTTGGAACTGGTGATTGCGACTGCCCATTATCATCATTGCCAATCTCTTTATCAATCCAATCATCTGTTGTAATCAGATGCTCTAAATCTTTCAGAATTTTGTTAACTTCTGCCCCTCCAACGCTACTGCTGTTACTATTACTACAACCGCTACCAGTACCGCTACCACTACCGCTGCTGCTACTCGATAATTTTCGGGTTGTTTTCTTCGAATCTACAGTATTGCTCGAATTCTGAACAAAAATGAACGAAATGAAAATTAGTCCGAATTCTATAGAACATTGCCTAAATCTAAGGCACCCCATGAAGAGGAATGTGGAATAACATTGTGGAATATCAGATACATACTTACATTCTTAACAGGAACATTAGCAAGTCTTTCAAGAACAGACAATCCAATAAGCCCATTGTTATCATCGTATGAGGGTAACTTTGTGAAATCACCATTGCTGATGTGGCGAGTATTCAGATTACGTCCAGAAATGAAGGTGCTAAAAGCACATCACAATACATCTTGCTTTATTATATTAAGTTTGAAAGTATTTAATGTTTTCTCGAATTTGTGCCATTTACGTCAATCATAAAAGCAATATCAAAAGCGGTTCAAAAATTTAGAAATTATCGAGACGAAAAATGGATGTGAAGGATATAGTAACTTTTTACAGATATCAAACTTATCCTAAAAACTGCCATTTTTAACCTGGCTTATGACTAATATTTGTGCTGTACAAAGTATTTGAATCTTAATGCAACATAAAAAGTTATCAATTGATTCTTTACAATTCTCCCTCAGCAACAAAGTTTGAATTACCAAGTAGTTCAATTTGTATTTTATGTTTTTGTGTGTGCGACATGGTACAAAAAGCGCAAAAGTTTACACAGATTTGGTAATTCATGCTCATTTTGAAAACAATTTAGATAAACATATTTATCATACAAATTGGTGAAGTCTGCCCGCTAATTTTCACTATTTATGACTTGAAGGTCACTAAAATGATGAACAGGTTTTGTGAACTTAAAGATACATACACACATTGACGTACCACAAATATCCACGGCTTCTTCTGAATGCCATAGTTCTAAGCGTTGCGACATAATTTCAACTCTTTTTTTCGATTTTAGAAGACTTTGAATATAATAACGATATCTGCATTTTGATTTTAATTTAACTTTCAAAATGTCATAGTATAGTCTTTTTTTCGCATTTGGTACATAAACCCTAATTAATTTTTTTTTAAAATATTGCTTAATTATCAAAAATTATTTACGAAAATTAGTATGACCTAAAGGGAAGAGGACAGTCCACAAAAAGAAAAGTTTTGGTAAGAATATCGTAGCTAAAATAAGGCGTCATGAATGTTTGAAGAAAGCGAACAACAAAAATATTGTCGAAAATTCGTTATTGATTAGATTGATTTTGGTTTCAATGTGCATGCATTCGTTTGTCTGTTAAAATTTGCTTTCAACAAGGCTTAATGCATATGGCGGCTCATAAATTACGTAGCAAAAAACAGACTGATAAGAAAAGAAGCAAATCCGAGCAGAATGTCAAGATGAGTTGATTATACTGAAAACAAAGAACAACAATACACCATCAGAAGGGCTAAAAATAACAGTTATTGTCAACTGGCATCACACTTAGTATGACATTCGATTCGACTGACTTTTACTACTCTTTTCTGAGCAATCAAATATTTGAAAAGATATATGATATACGTTGCTCATATCACATATAAATGAAAGCCTTAGCAAGCTACGTATAAATATGTTCAGGAAATTGGCTGTAAAATAGTTAAACATGTATTAGAAAATATATAGACATCAAGTGCATATTTAAGGAATAGTGAAAATAAGACATAAAAGAATGGGAACCGAAAAAAAAATTCCCAAATGTAAACAATCTGATGCACGAACAATTTCTTAAAACTGAAAAAAATGTTAAAAAAATAGTTTGAAAGATGCGACAACCTTTAGCTTTCTTAATGGCTTGTTATTTCACTTACAAATAGAAGGAAAAGCTTGAAATCTTTAAAAAATATCAAATTACGCAATTCGTAAAGGTTACTTTTTATTCTAATGTGCCGACTGCGAATAAAAAGTACACTTTTTTTGCCATTTTCACACAGTGTAAGTTCATGAAGTTTTTAATTAGAAAAATAATCAATGATTAGATGCAGTCAATTTTAAAATAGGAATATAGACTAGTACTAAAAAATTCTTTTTGAATTACAAGCTAATGACTAAAGAAGAAATATAGAAAAGGGCTCAAGAATAAGATTATGCGCATTTTACCTGCATTATAATATGTTAACGAGAAAAATATAACTGATTTCTTTTAAATATAAAACGATGATCATTATACGATAATAAAACGACCTTAATTATTCGCATATCCATATTCAATTTCAGAGCAACTTTCTTTTCTTGCTTTTTTGAGAGATAGATATTAAAGGTCTGAGTTGAAAGCATTATAAAATGGAAAATTTCAAGCTTTCTGTAAGAAACAAAAGTGATGTACTCTAACACCTGGAAATATTTCGGAGAAAATGCTAGGCAATTCAAAAACCCAAAAAGTAAAAACATAACTCATAGCAGAAATTCAAAGCCAGTAACTAATAACTGAAAATAAACAAACTTTTCTATGTTGTTAATCATTTTACGCGCAACACTCATTGTTTTATTCACTTCTGAGCTCACTGCCATTTAGATAGATCCACTGTTCGGTTGCAGTCCAATTTCCAGCGTTTTATAGAGTGTTTATCGGTCGTATGAATATCACCACATGCAAATTCAGTCTTTTATAGTTGCAAAATGAACCAAATAATAGGTAATAATTACAACGTTTGCGTCAATAAATTCGTGACAATACAACGGATAAATTTATTACTCTCGATATTTCTAGAACTTTCATTGACAGTATTACTACATTACCATGCATAGTGCAGTGTAAGCAAAAAAACAAACAAATTTATGTGAACATTTTATTATTATTCTTACTTGCTTTCAAAATGATACAATGATTTAAATAGTAAATTTGTTCAAAACAGCTATAGATTAGACAATGATAAGAATGGCAATTTCAAACAAACCATAGAGTTTTTGAAGCAGATAATTGGTGCTAGGTAAGAAAAATAAGCTTTACATAGATTTCATTAACAAGCTTAATTTTTTGTCTCTTTTGCAGTCTGCTATGCTCCCAAGTGAATATTAATTTTCCGAAATAACTATAAGTTCTACAAGAAAATAGGCATTAAATGAATCATTAAATAAATAGGCCATAAAAAGGAATTGAAAGAAATACACTCACTACAATAAGTTGATTTTAAAAGTATAAACTTACCTTTCTAATTAATTCTTTTAGCCAGTAAAATCATTTTCAGTCCTCAAAGTATGCTTTCAAGAAAATATCTAACGCACTCTTCCTACTTCTACTAAATTCCGTTTTGTTTTTATGCTCTCATTATTTGAAATATTTAATTTCGAAGAAGGAATAGAAAAAATGCTAAAAAGAAGAGGGAATATATCACTAATTACAAACCAAATAATCCAACCAAACTTATTCGTTCCTGCATTATTTACTCAGTACAACAATTTGTCTATGGTTTTATTCAACAATTTACCAGCATTAACATCATTTCGATAACATTTATAAGAAGGGCCGATCAATCAGTGCCACTCCCAACAACTATTCACAAAGTACTACCATTTTCCATCGATTCCTTTGCAAATATTAAAACTAACTGAGTTTCGCATATTTCCCACATTCCACGTGTTAAATTCGCCTTATGAAATTTTCATATCAACCAAATGGTCTCAATCACTCTACTTTGTGGCACTAAAAAATTTGCATATTCACTAATCGTTATAAATTAGAAAGAAGACAGACACCTTGTACTTTTTGTTTTTTCGTTTTCTTGCCTATATGTTTTTGCTTTAAAATGACTTCAGTTTCTTTTTTTGGACAATAAATTTGAATATTTTGTCGTATGACCCATGAAACAGAATCAGCAACACAATTTATACATATGTTTAGAAAACTATTGGACTAGAATTTGTTGTGAAAGCTTCATATTATTCCGGATAAGAATTTACAAAAAATATGGTGTAGTTGACTAATGCACATTTTTACTATCTTTAATAGTGCAAGCAATTCATTTAACAACCGATTAATGTGCATTAAGGGATAAAAGTGAAGAATGTTTTAGTACCCACAGCTTACTTTTGATCTTTTGATATAAGACTAGTAAGCATTTTTGAATAAGTTTGAAACTGTTTTGAAACAGATGAGATAATAAACGTACCTAATTCCACGATAAAATATACAATGAAGCTTTACCATGCTAAATATAAGCATATGCATGTTTTGCATGAACCGTCAACTGAGGAACGACACTGCACCGAAAGAGATAATTGAAGATGCATAAAAAGTGAAATATTAATGATGATTCACGAGAAAGAAGAAATGAAATATAACTTCTCAGTGTGATTTAGAAAGACGAGTGGCTTTAAAGCGATGAACAATATATTTCTGGATATCAAGTACAGAATTAAATCAATGAAAAATAGACTTGACTGAAAGACAATACATTTCTACATCAGTAATGCTAAAAAACTGAAAAATGAAAAGAATCTTTCATATGATTTGTTGTGAAGTATACAATCACTATTTTTTTGATTACTTAATTTTTATCAGCTTCTAATTTGTTGAGCTAACATTCAACTGATAAAACGAATAAAACTAGTTTTAAAAACAATTATTGAATAACTAAGTTGTTGTATTTTAACAGTAGTTAAACCTTATTTATTCAATTTATGCCTTCCTTTTTACAATTACTTACGTATTTCTAACAAAGGGATCAAAAATTTGTTTTCTGAAGGTGATGCAGGTTCCCATAACTTCTAGGAAATAAACTTTGTGTAATTAAGGTTATAATTTAAAAACAATGGCTTGCAACAACAACGTTAATCATAAAATCAAAATTATTACCAAAAGATAAGCAAAATACCGACTGTTCATAAAGCAAAAATAAGCTTCAAAAAAGAGTAATGAAATAGTAATATTTAGGTACGGGTTTCATCTTCTGAAATTTTCCGAATAAAAAATTTATTAGTTAAAAATAATATTCTTTGAGGGATAAAAAGTGAAAGACTAGAAACTGATAAACAGTGGTCTGAAAAAGTTTTTTCGTTCCTTTTTTATCATTGTTTATGGTATTTTAGATTAATAAACTATCAAATTTGAATATCTAAACTAAACTACCAAATCTGAATGTTAGCACAGATGCAGGCCATAAAATGAAGTACAGCTCTTGTACAAGATATTATCTTAAAAACTATTACGGATATTGAAATCAGAATGTCAAAAAATGATAGAGAGGAACACCGAAACTGTAATATCGATATTACTAGTCGCATTTTAATTTCTACTTTGCTAGCTGAATGAATTATCCCTTGATATCAAAAAATAAAGAAGGTAGTAAACAACTGGAATTCTGAGACTCCAAAAATGGCTTAAAATTTATGAAAAAATTTGAAACAGATGAAAGGATTGAAGAACCAATTTTAGAAGGATTTTATTGCTTGAACATTTTTATTGTTAGTAACTTACCAAGAATACAACCGAACAAATTTTTTTCAAAAAATGCATAGTCAGATCCTTCGTGCAAAACAATTGTCATTAGTCTAACTGTGACCATGACGATGTGGTATAGGCGCTAATGATGATCATTGGCACTCATACTACACGACGAATGTCGTTGATCATTGACAAGGACATAAATCCATAACAGAGTAACTTGAAAATCATTGTAAGACAGTATTCTCGACTTTTATCTCGAAATTATATCTGCTAAAAGCGATAACATCACGAGTCTGTAAACAATTTTATCTTAACTTCATTGTTCCTATGATGATAATAATAACAATCATATATAAATGTACTAATAATAATCAGATGTGAATGTATTAACAACTGGAAAGAGCAAGTTTCTAACACAAAAGTCGATTTGGTGAATTGAATACCAGTAGATACTAAATTTTTGTCCCTAAGATGAACTGACAAAAGTGAAAAATATGTCAATAGGAAGGACAAAATAGGTTGTTACACAGTGCACGTTATGTTCGTTCTGTTACAAGCGTGATTTCTGCGTCAGCAAAACAAATGAGCAAGCATGCATCATTCACGCCACAACATAGGAATGTCTGTAAAAAGCACCACTTTACAATGCGGTTGTTCGTTTCTATTTCGTTCACACTTTTGTGGACAAAATGTTTCAAATATATTCACTGCCGCATTGTATCACAAGCAATTTAAACCCTCATTTTCTGGATAATTTTGGTGAAAATAATACACATGCATGTCATATCTCCAATCGCTTTTCTCGACAGAGCTTGTGGATTTGACAACCTAGCGTTCTGATAACCTAGATTTGATAACCTAGTGTTAGGAAAAACAATGATGAAGATAGCACTACTTCACTTTGGCGACAAAACACTATCCACATGAACAAATTTCTCACTCTCAAATTATTTCTGACATAATTCCATTATTTGAATGCTAGATGAGATTGAGCTTTTTTTTGGCTGATACTTAATGCTTGTACCCTCATTTTAAATTAGTGAACAAAGCATAAGATACTGATCGAATAGTTTCAGAAAATTAATTCTGTACTATTTTTGCAACTTTGAATACTGCGAATTGACATTAATTTATTTCCTTCATTCCCAGCTCATTTGTTTAAATACTGAATGCAGAAAAACAAAAATGAATAAAAACATAATTTACACAGCACCTGGAGTGCAAATTTTCACAGCTCTTGAGACCATGATTCATTGCTTATGATGTACTTGTCTTGCTGCGAAGTTTATTTCACTTACTATAATCTATTTGAAAAATAAATTACTTTTTTCAGATACATTTTAGATACATATACAGCATTACGCACATGCGCATATCAGATTTGCATACAAACACTTTCTGATATATATATATTTACTTCAGCCTTGTCCACGGCAAATTTGTTTTCGATTTTTAATTTGTTCTAATTTTTCGGTTTGCAAATCAATAAAAAATATACATGATCAAGAAAATTTATGCGAAAAAAATTTCAGTTTTGTCAAAGATACAATAATGTCATTTTTTTACATCATCACATTCGATACATTGCACTGCACAGAAGGTACGAATGAAAGTAGATGTGAAGAAAATGGATTATTGTAATATAAAATTACTACAATGGCTATAATGAATATTTTTTTTGGTGAATAAAATTTTAAAAAATGACAAGTGCAATATTTGTAACAAAAAAAATCTTGGTGAAAACTAACAGATGAATTGCAAAAATGAAATGATATATAGCTAAAGGGAAATAAACAAATAAACCCAAAAAAAGAAGCAGTTTTCAAATTGTTGAAGCAATTAAAATTTTTACAGATCTTTAGGAGGAAAAATAAAACCGTGGAAAATCGGAAAGGAATGTGGCAGCGTCTGAAAAAAATTTCATCCAATGTAGCCCATTTGTTACCAATAACAGTTAGATCTAACAGAATAAAAAAATTTGCTGCATGTGTCAAGACAAAAGACGCAGAAACTATCAATACTGCTAGTTGGATTTTAATTTCTACTTAGCTAGCTCGATAAAAAGATTCCTTAGCACAAATAAAAAAAGGTCGATAAAGGATAAGGGGGGGAAACTACAGAAAACAAATTTAGTTTCAATGATATAGAAGCTTATTGCAATAAATAGTAAAACGAGAAGAACAAGTATTGCTAATATTACATATGGTTCAATTTTTTAGAATTTTGGAAAAAATAATCTGAAAAATGTGTAGTTTGAGAACCAACAGGGAAAATACCAGCGAAAAATTCATTACTTCTCATGATCATTTAACTGCAATGATGTTTATATATTTAATGAACTAAATCGAATAAATACCAAGTTAACCTTAGACAAGAGAAAATACCTACCTATTCAATGGTTGACTTTAAAAGCACAGATTGTACACAAAGATACCAAAAATAACAAGTCCAGCTGATGAAAAAATGTTGGAAATGTACAGATCTCTCTATTGGTTCACTACACAGCAGACTTGCTGCAATAAATATAACTGAAAATAAAGTTGAAGACGTAAATCTAAGAGCAAACCAAAGTGAAATTAAGAAATGAAGAAGTTTATACCTTTGATGTTGTTAGCTGGTGGGTACACAGACATTGACAAATTTAATCTCATTAACTTTGAATAAATTTATCCTAAGATGCAGAAATAATTGGAATTAAAAAATCATCGCCATTAATCGCAGCTGACACATTTGTGATAACAAATCCTAAATCAATCAATTAAAACTAAGTAATTCAGAAGTTTATGAATAACTACTACTGAAAATATTTTGTGCAAAATAAGCGCAATCTCTCTTACACAAGTAAAGTGTACTCACGAGACAACATTAATAATGATAATGAAGATGAGTAAAGTATACATCACCAAAGACAAGCATCTAAAGAAACAATATAAATTAAAATGAGAAATAATCGAAAATATGATTACATATTGACAAAGATATAGAGATTACAGCTTCGCATTTACATTATAAATTAAATTTTCAAAAGTTTTCTGAAGATTTTACATTGAATTTCGTGTTCTATAATAATTGATTTCTAAGCCCGCAAGAACAGAAGAACCCACGTTGGAAACATAAAGTGATCGTCGAGGGAGCTACACGTTAAAAATGACAATCAACCGTATTTACGGAAGATGGTGCACCAGAACGATGAATATGAACACAAACCCAACCTCGTCCATTACGCTTGTGCCAAACACGCGTTTCTTGGGCTTGACGTGATCTCGCATCACCATTTCTACAAAACAATATATCTGCGTATATACTAAGCTCAGGAAATGATGTCATCTAGATATGACATGAAGTTGAAGAAAAAAAATGTGTGATTTATTCGCTCATTTCGAATATCAGGAGAATAAAATCTCAATTTTTAACATTACTTATCAATAAATTGCGTTAAACGAATATAAGCGATGCATGCACCCTCATCACCCATCAGATGTACGTTCGGATTGAGCAGCGTAGTGTGGATTTTTGACCCTCTTGTTCCACTATCTGAATTTGCTTCCAATTATCGCGCTGTTAAATTAGTATATTTCACATCACGTAACAAACAAAAATCAAAGAGAGTTTAAAATAAATAATAAAGATGATGAAACAAATAGACAATCAACAATGTAAAAATGATGGAATGCAATAATATTATACAAAATAAAAAGGATTGAGAAAAGATCAACGACAAAAAAAATTAGATGGCACGTAACATAAATGAAAAGACAAAAACGCACTATTGTCGAAGTAAAACTTATGAAAATCCATTCCTTCGATCAGATTACCCAAAGCTTCTGGTTCAAAACATGTCATTGATGGATCACAAAGCCTTCTGCAAATTTTCAAAGTATCAGAGTTCATAAAAAATCTATTTTCTAGATGTAGTGCAGTCTTAGCACTACAGTTCTGTCAATCATAATTTGATGCATAATAGAATGAAACACGTACCTCATAAATTCTTGCAGATTATTTCGCATTACACTAATCTGATTAACTTTTTGTTTAATATGAAATAAAAGGAAAGATTTTTGAAATGTACACAATAGATGAAATGGACGGAATAAATTCCAGGAAAATCAGAATTATACGTTATGTCTTCCATACTTTGCCTTACAAAAGAAAAACTTACGAGTAAGACTCGTAGTCTTTGCATGAAATAGCATCCAATAATTGTTGCGTTACGCGAACAATTTCTTGCTTCTGGACTGAAGAGATACAACAATTCAGTGCATTCATAATGAAGAATTTGAAACTAGAATTGTTAAAAAATCTCAAAAATTCAAATTATTTTTGTTAAACTTCAAAAAAAAAAAACCCAAAACAACATAACATGCATCTGGCAGCTAAAATGGTGGTTGGTTACGACTGAGAATTCACAGAAATAAAGACAGTAAAATAATACAAGCAGAAGGAATTAATTTGAAAATTATAGAGGCAACTTTTTTTGCAATTATAATGTAGAAAAAAACTTCTGAAAGGTAATAAGCAGGATAATAATCAGACTGTAGACAGATGCCACATCATTCCCTTCTCGTTCAAGTACAAATTCATGAAAGGACTGAAAAAACTCCTAATCTATTTAGAACAATTAGAGTAATAATCTGTATGGAAAGACTCTTTTCACATCACACATATTTATTATGCCTAACAAGTATAAAATTTTCTAGAGCAAAAACACAAGAAGTCACTTTCAGAATAATGATTTTGAATTTCAGCAAGATGGAAATTGGGATAAAAATTTTCGTCACATGCAAATTGTCTACCAAAATTAAATTTGCACGTCTACAAAATACATGAAAAAAAAAACTACTGAATAATGAAATACCTACTAGAAATTCTTATTTCAACTAGGGTAAAAACAAATTAGCAACTTAGCTTCGGAAAGTTTTTTGTTGCACGAAATTTCAAGCAGTTCTTAGAGAACTCAAAGTAAAAATTCAGCATAGCTAAAGCATCTCCACCTGATGAATTTCCTACTTGATCTAATCACAAAAAGAAGTATTTAGAAAATATTTAAAATGAAGAATGTCATTCTATACTATATAAGAACACTTATTAGTTCAGGACAATAACAAGGATGCTTGTGATAGAAGCTAAAAACCGCAGAAAATTTTCATTATTTTTAAAATTTTAACGACGGCAAATGACAGATACAAACAAGCAACAAGTTTACGTAGAAAACTAAATCTAAAAAATATGATCTGGGAGTATAAAAGCTAATCTGACCGCTGCTAGGGCTAATTTAAGATACACAGTTCTTAGAAATTTCCTTTAATACCAATTCCAAAGCTAGACGCTGACTAGAACATGTGTTATGTTTAATGCAGTTTCTATCATTTCAGTTGTTCAGTTGTGAGTAAAAATTTTTAGGAACAAACTAAAGAAGAAAATTTCTAATTCTAAGGTCTACTAGTATTGTCAGACTTTCTCTGTATTACTCCAAAATTTTTAACTAATATTGTTTCTGACTCGATTTAAGCAAAAATTTATATTTCTAAATGGAACTGCTTCTAACTCATTTTGAACAAAAGTGACAAAACTAGAATAAGTTGCACTGAATAAGAAACCAACTTTATCTCTTCACTAGGGCCTTCAAAACTTCACTTTTTTCTTATACTTACAAAAATATGCAGTTTTATAAAGAACAAAGATTGAATGAACAGGATGATGGAAATTAATTCAAAAATTGATCCTGAAGGCCACTTTTATTGATTTCTAGAATGTATTATTTTCATAAATTTGAACTCAGCAGTGTAGAATGTGAAAGTATGCTTAAATTATACCACGCTATGTGTCTCAGAAAACAACTATAACTTTAATTCTACAAACAATTAATAATTTCTTATCAGTGGCAATAAAAATCTTAGCTAATTTTAAATCTGATCAAAAGAAGAAGATTCAACTTTCAAAAGGAAAAACCAATTTTTAGAAGTTTACATCACTTGAATGTCGCTCCTCTATTCACTCGGCTACATAGCTAGCGCACTACTGTTATCACTGTTATCAGTTCAATCGTAGAATGAAAATTACAAATGTAAGACATACAACGGTTAAATATAATTCGATTCGTTACTACAATAAATATCCGTCAAACACGAAATCAAAGAAAACATAAAGAAAGCATTTCTGAGATCTAATTGAATTCAGTCATTAATAAGCAATAGATAGTAAAATAGAAGCAAGACATAAGGGTATTTTCTATTTTAAAAAAAGCACTATGCATTGAAAACTAGTCACTAAACAACCACTAATGCATTGAACAAATGTTTATGACATTTATCTATCATTCATATGCACTGACAACTGTGAACAGATTCTCAAATATTGAATTTAATGAAAATTAACGAAGTGAAATAATAAATATAAATATCACTACACTTAATGAATGAATATTAAGTTACTTGCTGAGTAGCAAGGAAGAAGTAGTAAAGATACATAATATAATGATAACAAAAAGAATGAACTAATCAAAAGTAGAAGTAATTAGAACAGATGAGTTAGAGCACTATGAAACGAGTATTAATGAATAGGGAAGAAAGCTGATGTAAATGAAAATGGAAAAAAATGCAAGGAAAGTTGAAAATATACTTCTTTAACAACGATGAAAATGTATTAACGAAAGACACATAAACATAGCTAATATTCAGCTATTGCTGAATGATAAAGTATCACTTATAACAGAAATGAAAAGATTTTTTAGAAATAGCTAATCAGAAAATATCACATTCTACACTATATTTTAATTTAAAAAGAAAAAGAAAAGATCTTGATGAATACTCTCAATAAGCATCTGATAAACAAATCGTGTAATGCGCAACAAATTTGAAAAAATTTGCAAGTATATTCGAGCTGACTTTTTTAAAATGTAACAATAATGGACAATTGTGAAAAATGAGGATCATTTTCCAACTAAACAAATCTGTTTCTTTTTTTTTTGAATTAAAAAAAAATTTGTGGGACAGGGATATACTAAAGAATAGCACGAAACAATTTCACTCATTTCTGCTCAAACAATGACTCTATCAGATCTTCTTTGAATAAACTTTTTTTTTTTGAAATACTGAAGAAAGACTAAACTGAAACTAAAATTGGATATTAGATTTCCTAACTAATCCGGATTCTTAAAATATGAAATGACGGATTGTGATTAATGCTTCTAATAGCAGTGAAAGCTACACTTTACTGCTGAACTGTAGCCTTTAATTTTTCTCATCCTTTCAAAAAAATTTTTCTATTTCTAATTTAAATAAATTTAATGAGAGATTACATATTTTGTCAGCAAAATGAATGCAAACTTATACGATATAGAAACCTGAAGAATTTGCGCTGCCTCATCATAACCACATGAGAAACAAAAATCTAAATCTAGCTCTTTTAAAAATATAAGAGGTCTCAAGAAAATATAATCCGTGGTTTCTTCTTCTAAGCTCCAAAAAAATATAACTTCTGCACTTGCATTATAAGTCTTCTAGATAGTCAATATTTCAGAAAATGAAGTTAAGAAACATGAAGGCATAATCACATCGAATGGAAGAAGACACAATCAAAGACAATATCTAGAATAAATTATTGACAAGATACGTTAGTTTGTTTACAAAGGAAAAAGTTTATTTACAACAATAGAAATAAAATGAAAGCAACAGTTCATTCTCTAAAAATTAGTGCATCAAGCATAAAATGGATAAATAATAAATGAAATAAAGCATGTTTTACAATTCAGAAGTAACACACTTCCTTATTTTATCTTGTGAAAGGTAAAGCACAACATGAGAGATTTGGGTGATGGTAAGTGGTCAAAACAGATATCGATAACGATTTTAACTTTATGGTTAAAGTGCACAAGCAACTAACAAGGTATTTAAAAAGGAAAAACTGATATAAAAGATAGATGAATAACGAGAAAAAAGATGATTTATGATTTAAGGAATGCATTTTACTTTACAGCTTAAGATAGAAACTTCGAAAGCTAAAAAATAAAAATTCAATTTATCAATAAGTCAAAGGTAAAACCACAATTTTTGTAGATAAAAACATAGTTGAAAACTCAAGCAATTAATCAGAATAAAGCACTAAATATATATTCATATATTTATAGGAGCGAACCTGGCAGTGGACTGCTTGTACTGCTGCTCATTCCAGCCGCCTTTTGCTGCTGCTTAAGGGCCGTGTCCACTCGTACAACCGTGTTCTCGTGGCTCAGCGTCTTTCCCGCTGTGACAGACAAAGACATTCAATTTTCTCAAGCAGAAAAAAAAAACTGAAACAACAGTCACTCACTCCGCTTTCTTCTATTTATTGTTGCCCTTCCTGCCCTCCTTTCACCTACGTAACAGACTTAGTACTTTTTATTTCGATCAACGTTCTTGCCTATTGCACATTTGCAAATTCTATTTTTCAATATATCATTATGGCTAAGACAACAAAATGACCATTTACCGTTCATAGAGCAACTTTTAAGATCTCAATGCACGGAAAATCAACGCCTTCGTTAATGACAGACTAGTAAATAAAATCTTTTTTGATGCATAAAAATTTTCTTTCAGTAGGAATTACAGATGCAAACCAATTTTTTCTGATGGGTTGTAGTTATTCTTTAGAATAACTGTTTGAGTTTTCAATGCTATATGATCAGTTAAGAAAACTTCATTTAATTAAAAAGCATGATAAATACTGATTTAAAAAGAATTACTTAAATTTACAGAAATCTGAATCCAGAATTAGCTGAAAAAAACTGAAAGGCTACAAAAATTGAAGCTTAGCTAACGTAAGTTTTGCATTCCGAACCCACATATTTCTAATCGAAATCCGATAACATTCGAAACCAAATGTCTTGTTTTCGTTTGAAATGCTCGAGTCAAAAAAGTTTAGGAAGATTTAAGGAAATCGGCATGATTTTAAACCCAAATACCTTTTTTTTTAATTTTTTAAAATAAATATGATTATAACATATTTGGAAATGCAAAATCTTCAATGTGAAACATAGGAGTGAAACACGAGAATGGAAAGAAATATTTGACTTTAACAAAATTAGCAAATAAGAAGAGGTGAAACACGGAAACTAAACTGACAGAAAAGAAGAACAGAGGAATACGAAATTGCGCATTTACTCAATCTCATGCAAAAATTATGATTACACTTTGGATGTGCCGATAAAAGTTATTCTCAGAGTAATCTGAAAGATTATAGGACAAATAAGAGCAACATAATGTTGGCATGACCGATGCAGATCTGCAATTGAACTGGATGTTGAACTAAAATAAATTATTAAAATTTCCCAGAGTATTTAGGAAACAAATGTGTGCTGAAAAAGGTTTGAAACGACATCGGTTATCAATTAGAGGGTAGAGATTTACAATGTTTATTAATCACAATTTTGATTATTTTTAATTCACTAATGCTATTTTCAACATACATATGAAGGGAGTCTGAACTAAAATCAGAAACTATACAACAAACTGTCAAGAATTACACTTCTTGTCTATCTATTTTTACACCATTTCAATTGCTGACTTTTTCGTCACACTGCAATGTTAGTGCACAGCTATATCCATCATTTCTTCCAGACATATACAACATTACGCAATAAAAAATTAAGCATTTATTGAAACTTTTCTTTATTTCAGTAACTGTTTTCCCAAGCTTTAAAATGGAAATCAATTCCCAATTCTCCCTTTTTCTGAATTTTCTCTGACGTTATAAAAACTAAATGAAACTAATCTGATAGCAACATGCTGTGAAAAAAAAGGGTAAAGCACATGGGAGATACGACTTTTAATCAAGCAGTTCAACACTAGCCATTATAACATCATCAGACGAATACTATAGAGGATTTTCGAGTTTGTAAAAAAAATTTTTTTTCATCGTTTAGGATATTTATCATCATATGAAACACCAGTGAGATGATGAGTTTCTTTTTATATTAGATCGTTTTGATCATCTTGAAAAAATGAAGTATGAAAATATATAATGAATGGAAATATAACTAATACTTCGTAGTTAATTAAGAAGCCACAAATCTTTGTTTGTCTTTATTCACATACTAGTAAAGTTCTCAGAATGAAAAAAATTTTTAATAGTAATATTGTATAATTGTGGACGAAATAGTAAATATTACACTTAAAGCTTCTATATTCTTTGGAAATTATAACTCAGAATCATATTTTGCTTGATCAATACTCAAATAAAACTATCCAATTAATATTTACATCACGTAATTTATTCTGACTATTCATCATTCAAATTTTTACCTAAGACTATTCAAATTTTAAATCATCAAATTTCAAACCTATATCTATTATAATTTCAAAACAGGAATAAAATGCCGCCGAAAGCAATTATATTACACAAACTACATATATATCAATAAAATTTGAAACATTGAAAAATTTGTTTACATTTCTATTAGTAAAATTATAGCTAATTACCAATTCAACTGACTTACATCAAAGAAGGTAACCATCATCATCATATGTTAAGAACAAGTTACTTTGTGTACATTTTTCTAGCAAACAGAAGAGATTAACAGGATTATTACAATAAACCAGAAATGCGTGAAAAATTGCATGGGATAACAAACCTTTAAAATCATTATTCATGCATTCCTTATAAACAATTTATCACGACTTAAATTCCAATTTCTTTCAAACTAACTAAAATAAATAATTCTTTCCAAAAAAATCACGAACTTTTTGCTTTTGAATATCAATAAAAAACTTTCTCCAATAAATCCCAAAACTTATAAATAATCAGTGTATGTCAATGTTTAAAAGCTGCATCGAAAATGAAAACTTAATCGTTGCGTATTGAGAATACTATAACCAAACATTTGGGGACGTACTCAATAAATGCACACCCATTACCAGTAAAAATCTACCAAATCAATTAAAACTAATTACTAAACTTTGTAATTACTAAAAATATTTCGTTAATTAAAAATCTGTTAGTTTGCTATTTTTATGTGTTTGAATTTTTTTTAAATTAATCAATCTTTGAATTGAACACAAATTTTATCAGTACTACTGAATAAAAAGGCATCGATTTTGGCTCTTTTCTAGGCATCACAGAACAGAATGAGAGTTTGAGTAAATGGGATAATTAGGATGATTTCCAAGACTTCACCAGATATGAATACGTACTTTGATTCAAAACTCATCAGAACAACATTTAAAACCACAGTCAAGTGCAATCAGGCAAACAGGAAATAATTCAGAATATAAGATTCTGATCATGCAAAAATATTTAAAAGTAAAATTTTCGTCTGAAAAAAAAAACTTGTCGGGCAACTCACGAACTAGATAATGATGTTGTATAACAAATCACATTCAGAAACCAATGAGAGTAGAGTTATGCTCAAGTAATATGAACTCGAGAATCCACTTTTTTGTTTAGAACTACTAATAATTTGTAACGCCAATAAATAAATTCATAAAGAACAAGTAATGACCTTGCATTTCAGTAATGCAATCATTCATACATTACTCTGTTTAAAGCAAGTGATAAAAGAAATGAGACATTTTGAACAGCAATCAAAGTAAAACAGAGAGAAAAATTACCTCTATCGGAATCTTGGTCATCAATCGTTTGCGACGATTCTGATGATTCTTTTATAGCACTTGGGGGTGCTTCTTTCTTGTTCAGCAGATTACGACCTAAAAAATTGAGCACTAAAACTTAATTAAAATTATTGCTTTGTTTCTTTAAAAATATCTTTTGATCAAATAACCATATGAAAATTCTTAGCATACTGGCAATCTGAACATAAGCATTACTGTGTACTGAGTAACAAATGAAATAAATACGCTTGTAAGGAAAACAACGGATGTTGAACAAAAATAGCAAATGGAAGAGATAATGAAGAATAGACAAAGTAGGTCTGTCATATATGAAATTTAATATTTATTTTTCATCGTCACTGAAAAAAGTATGCTTTTAACAACTTTTGCAGCAAATAAAACGAGTGCCAAGATCAGTTTGCGTAGGATCAGTTATAAATAAGATTGTTCTTTAATTAGAGAGGAATAAAAGAGTCTGATAACAACACAAAATCTCACTAACAGACACAATGATGACAATAAAAAAGAAAATAAAAGTAGACTATCAAAGTTTAGAACAAAATATATTTGAGAATCATACACTAATTTTAATATACTCCAATTTCGGTGAGATACAAGGTAGACATTGATACTCACCACGACATGTGTTAATTACAGTAACTGGTGGATGGATAACCTCAAAAGTTGAAGCCCTTCTTGAAGCACAACACTGTGGTGCGTTCGCAGCTTTGTCATCTGACTTACTACGTTTGAGAGTTGTGTCAGAGAATAAATGAGATGCAGTTAATGCTGTCGTGATATTGTTAGCATAAAGTTTGGAATATTTGGCTGCTAAATGGCAAACAGCAATAGAAGTGAAAGCAAATAAAAGTAGAGGCCATAATTGTGTAAGTTGCTCCACAACGACCACAACAACATAAAACATCTTAAGAAAATGTGAATGAATGCAAATGTTTCCGCAACAGCTTCTGGATTAACTCACTAAATGCTACTGATTGAGCTATCAACTAGGCTTCAGCTTCAGTCTCACTTTTCTTGCTTCAAAATCAATGCTAGAGTAGCAGTAATAGCATAAGCAACGAAAAAATCACATTTGTTGTTACTTTTCAGCTCTCACAGTGAATGCAACCCACATCGACCACTCTTATATTATCCATCTCTTAGTTTTTGTTTACTTCAGCTTATACCATCTGTTCATCGACCCGTCATTCACTGAATTATAAAAACGAAATTTCACTAGACTATTTACAATCTTTGACGATCAGTTAATCTATTGTGCGGGCACTCTTTCGATATTGCTTGCTCTCATTAATCTCTATCAAATGCATGCTGCATCTTTACAATCTCATTACCCCACCTGTCATTAGTTCTATTAATAAAACTTCTAGTGTTGTTATTTTCTGGTTAATTTTAATTTAATATTTTTCATTTCATTACAAAAGCTACTGCTTCACCACTATAGCGAACAAATGATCCATCCATACATAACCAAGCAATTTGAAATATTTTGCGCTCCAAAATGAGTACAATATTTTGTCTAGAAAAAATACTACCAATCAATGTTGTCCAGTTAGAAGAAAATTTATTTAAATTTACACTAGACGACTACATGTGTACACATTAAAATAAATACAAGCAAAAGTTTTTTTTCAAAAAAAGAAATTGATCTTGAAACGCGAATTTCGGTAATTGGAGAATCTTAATAGTTAAATCACATTACAAATTAAGGAGATTAAATTGTGGCGGAAAAAAAAAATCTGTGAATATAAAACAAACATGAAGCAAACTAGTCTATTACATTTATCTTTTCCATGGAGAAAGCTTGATTTTTTTTTCTTTCTAGTCCATAATATATGGAGTCATTCATTCCCACGTAAAGAGAACAAAATAATGACTATACAATGAACAATAAATAATATGATGGATGCCAAGTCAATCAGATGAAAAAATATAAAAAGAAAGTCAAAAAAGATTTAAAAGTGATATTGAAGTTAATCGTAGCCAATTACCACCCACTGGCAACTGAGAATTTGTTCTTACGCATGGCTTATAAATAACAAATAAATAATGATCACAGAGCAAGCTGTAAAAGTATGCTATCTATCGTAGCTGCCACACAATAACATATATTCACTATTTGTGATAATGCTTTTTACTAACAAATAACCGAATTATTTATGCAAAATTCTCTGAAAATACATACCTTATAATCTACAAACTAGTAAGCCTTGCTTTCTCTAATGCGATGAATTTCACATATTCTTCAACCTCCTACAAAACATATTACTCTCCTTTTCAAAATAAATATTAAATTTGCCAAATGCTAGAAACATTGCATCGAATAGAGAAATAAGAATAATTTTCTTTCTTTCTCACACTGTAGCCTATAAATTATAACGATTCAACCAGTTAATGACGAACAATGCAGTAGGATGATAAGATAGCGAAAGAATGAGGCTAAATATTACTGAACACAATCGCTAAAGAATTTTTCTAACTTTTGAAAGATATTAAATTTTAATTATACAAAGTGTTGCATTTTTTACCTATTTGTACTACTAATGAGATTTGTTGGTTGCTTTTACGATTAGATTATTAGAACACACCGTCTGATAAATAACGAGAGTAGGATTTTCTATTAGCAGTAGTATATCGCAAAAATCTCTATTCTAGACGATTCGGGAATACAAATAATGACTATAGTAACTCTCATCTAATATCTAATGATACAGCTGTGCTGTTCTGATTTTGAATGAAACTTAATTGAATACATGCAGCGGTTAGTACTTGACAAAGTTTTTCAAAACATTTCCATTGTCTTTCAAAAAAAGATCACGTTGAACGATAAACAGTAGAATGTTTCAGAGTTTCCATCTACGTAATTGAACTTAAATAATGCTAGATACTGAGCATAAATAACAAGTACAGCATTACAATCAAACTTTTCAGTTTAAACAAATTTAATTGTAATACTCATCTCACTTCAATTTCACAAGCCACAAAAACTTCTACTGATGACCACTTTTCAATCATAACTTTTGAAAAATGGAAGAACATATGCAATGCTTTGCTTAAAAAGTATCAATTACCATAAACAAAAATGATTTACAATACTAAAATCTCAACTGGAGTAAAATATGATGTACACTGAACTTACTTGATAAATTCCGCGTTGCAATCATTGTTGTCAATATTGCACCCTGAAAATGTATAATATTTAATAATTTCTCAATCATTTAATATATTACTGAATTAAAAATTTTACTTACATAAAACCATTTTCGCTAGTAATCACCAACTGAGGACAATAGATGAGAGCAAGGCTAATTTCTACTCAGAAAAGTGAATCATTAACGAACTTAAAACCATATTATAATAAGCCTCAACACTTATCTGACGATTTTAGTTATGTATAACACTTTAGATTTAAATAATTATATTGGTTCAAGAAAATGCATGCATAATAATTTATTTCTTTTTGGAACACATTCCTCTTCATAAAGTGTCTCATCTATAATTTTCCCTTTCCTGAACAACAACTCGCTAATTAAAAAAACAAAAACAGAACGATCTTGAATGTAAGGAACAATTTCTTGGATAAAAAAGTTTGAATAAAATTAGTTTCCAATGCAGCAGTAGGGGTGTAATGCTTCACTATAATAAAAAAATTTTGACTTAACATTATTTTCTAATTCATACTTCACAGAGCATAAGAAATTTTATAACTTCCTCCACATCTTAGAAGTAATATCTAACTAAATTATTCCTCATATTAATGCAAACAACAATAAAAACAATATCACACAGAAAAGTAAATGATAAAACGATGTACTGAGTCAACAGAAACAGAAAATAAGAATAAGTGCAAATAATCATCTCTAAACTACTAGCACTGTTTTTGAAAAAGTTATCTAAAAAGCTACTAGCCATATAAACATTACTTAATATAAGTTTCACAAAGCACTGGCAGCATTTGAAAGAACCTATTAATTTACAGAATATACCGAAAAAGTTTTGAAAGACATGCATAAATTTTAATAACGAACTCACGCTTGTTATGTGTAAACGCAAAATAATGAGAACGACGGAATAAATGAAAATTTTTTACATAATTAATCAAACAATTTTTACAATTATCATCACATTAGCACTTCATTCGCAATTTTTGACTCCAAAATTATTGTAAAACAAATGTAATGATAATCACTTTCAATTTTCCAAATTATCTCATTGAAAGCCAAGCATTATGCAGAAGATGAAAGTATTGAGAGATGAATTTATTGCTTCAAATTAGTTTTAGGAGAATAAAAATAACAATTTTCAAAGTGACTGTGTGAAAGGTATGCTTAATTAACAACTGAAATGTTACGGAAAGGATGCAAAACAAAGACTACAAATCCAGACAACATTTTATTCACAACTTCCATAAATTTTCAAGAAAATTTCTTAAAAGAATCTTTCAAAAATTTTTAACGAATAGCCAAGAAATTTGATATTTTCTATAGACCTGGCATTTTGATTTTGATACAAGAATGACAGAGTTTGCTTTCTAATTTTAAAACATAGCATCTTCCTTGAGTTACATCACTCAAATTCTAAACTTAACAATTATTCAACACTAAGAGAATGCTTGGATGAAGTGAATTGACAGTGAGTAAAGCTGCAACATAAAATGTTAGTCAGTATTTTGACCATGACAAAAAAGCTTACTCAATAGCTGTTTTGTGAAGCATGGTCAGAATATGAAAACACATCACATGCAAGAGTAGAGTATGGACTAAAATAATGGCAGGATGTCATTCAGTAAAAAAAATCCTTCACTGCGTATTACTTTTACAGAAGCGAAAATTTATTGATGCAACAAAAAACGTATCTGAATTTCACTGCAATAATCCTAACTATTTCAATAATTTTAATGAAACAAATCTTTAAAATCTTATAATCAGTACCATTTTTGGAGAAAGAGGGTAAAAAAGTAACAAAAGGAACATGTTTCATACATCTCATCACTAATTGTTAATGCCAAACAACAAAACATGCAAAAATGTACTCAGAGTATTGTGAATATATGGAAAGCAATACTAAAAATAAAGGAAACAGAAGCCAACCAACACACTACCTCACATCTGCCATTGGTGTTGAAGATGGTTGAACTGCTACTACTGCTATTGCTGTTACACCCATTATCAGTCTCAGTTCCATACAATACTTCTTCATTGGACTGAATGACTGCTGAAGGACCGGATGAAGATGCCGATGAATCGACAGATATTAATGGTCCAGATACGGTAATATGCGACCGTAAATCATTACCACTTCGAAACACACCACCCATGCGTTTTATAACTGTTACAGCAGATATTGCCGCCTTTAGACCCAAAGAACGGTTCAAATGTTACTTTTTGAAATCAGTACAAGTTGCAAACAAAAATACATTACCTCAGTTTAAAGACTTAATTATCTTGATAAAAAATTCTAATAATAAAATATTTCCAAGTGTTGCTGATGCATTTTACTTATTAGATATAAATTGCTTCATTATATTTTACTTCTATCAAAGACAATCCTGATGTGAATGAAGATTCGATGAACTGAAAATTAAGATGACAATATACGAAAATTATTGTTAAAAATGAAAGTGGAATCGATATTTCAGATACAGATTCTGCTCGATATTATTTTTATTGAAAAAAGAAATTAATTTTGCCATTTCTGAGAAGAGATTAACAAAAAATTAACATTCAGAGGCTGAATGATCAATAGTAACTATAAGAAACGCAAACTGCATGCTAATGAAAACCATGCAACTGACACATGCATCAAAAAATATGCATTCTGGAATAAAGTGAATGGGATAATAAGCAAAATCTCTGTGGGTGGAAATGAAAAGCGTGCTACTGCTTAGAGCACTGGTGACAGTGCGTGTGAAAAACTCAGTTTTAAAAATGTGGACTACTTGAACTTGGGAAAAAAATTATTTGATGAAAAAGAGAATAAAATAGATGAAATTTAAAAACAGGATTGAAGAAGTAAAAAACTTTCACTCTAAAAATTTTATGCAGTAATAAGCTTCTCGAAACAATCAAAATGAGAATGACGTTCAACAGTTCATAAAATCCAGCTTCATTAGTTAAAAGCTAATTTTTCTCTAAAAATACCTTTAATTTCCGCCTAGCGTTAAACTTCTTCAAACAATCGACTGTATCCTGACGATGCATCACCGATGCAACACGCTCACGATTCTAAATATAAAGATTTCACTGATTACACATAGCATTCATGACATTAAGAAAAAACATTTTCTTGACAAGACAAATCAATTTGATCAATTTCAAAAGCGTAAAAACTTACGCAAATCCACGGAACTTTCAATGCTTGTTCTGCTGTTATGCGCTTTTTTGGATTAACCGTTAACATGCTGTCAATCAGATTTTTAGCTTCGGGAGTAACTGTATCCCATTCAGGGCTTGGATACTGTAAGTACAAGTAAACCACTACAGAAGCCTTATTGTGGCTTTTAAAAAACTTCAAATAATTCATTTCTTTGAAAATTTTCGGCCACTGACCAAAAATGAATTCAGCGAAGCATCGCAAACTATGCTTGAAATAAATTAATTAATAAGAGCTTTTGCGGATCAGTCATGATTGAAATTAAAAAAGCCGGTTCTGTTTTGTGAGTACATCAATCTCATAAAGCTACGTAAAAACTTGCTAGTTCCACTTGTTAGCAAGTTTCAGCAATAAAAAAAGGCACTTACATCATAAGCACCTGCTTTTATTTGAGCATATAAACGATGCTGATCCTCGTCCCAAAATGGTGGATAGCCAACGAGGAGAATATAAAGGATAACTCCTAAAACGCTGTTTATGTATAGCGATAAGGGTCAAAGACTCAAAAACAGACAATTTCAACTTACCACATGCCCAAATGTCAACAGGTTTACCATACGGATCCTTCTTCAAAACTTCAGGTGAAAGATATCCCGGTGTGCCTGCAAATCCAAACCATGCTTCTGTGTCTCCTTGTACTTCAATTGCTAGACCAAAATCCGCTAATTTTACAGCTGCACCTTTTGCTTTACTCGCCAATAAGAGATTTTCTGGCTAAAACTTCACAAATACATTTTAAATCTCAGATCAATCATTTAAGATGAGCTTGAAGGAGACACAGATATATTAATTACTTTAGCAACCGATTATCTAATTATCTAAAATAAACCAACAAACCACTACTGCCTTTCAACGCTTTACACAAAAATATTACCTTGAGATCTCTGTGTACCACATTATTCAAGTGACAATAAGCGATTGATTCAAGGATTTGTTGTATGCAATGACTGAAATTCAGGATAACACAGATAGTTAAATAATCGACCACCAACAAGAATTCTCACTATTTAAAAAAATGTTTAAATTAATCAGTTCTGAGATTATCAACTTTGATAGAGTAATTCTCACTTCCACTGAAAATTTACAAAAACTACCTTGCATCAGCTTCACTGTAAAATTCTCTGGCAACAATGTCTTCAAATAATTCACCACCGGTCACTCTGCAAAATTTTTTAGAACAAATGGTAACTACGTAGTATTTAAGATAAAAAATGAATATTTTTAATTATTCGAAAAATTTCAACCCAGTAAACTTCATTATGAAAAATATGCCAAGAAATAATACTATTACAAGATCTAAACCTCGGAACAAAAATGATGCAATAAATTTTTCTTGCTTTTCTACAAATAAAAAACTCACAAATCAAAGACAAGGTAATGAAAAGCTTCTTCCTGAATGCTGTCGTGAAGACGAACTGAAATACATATATGTACTACATTGTTCTAATAACAACAAACGAAAACAAAACATGACAACAATAACAATAAATGTTTTCTTAATCAATAACGAAGAACAAAATTGACCAATATTTGGATGCTGCAGTTTGCGACATATTCGAGCTTCTCTTTCTAGTTTTTGAAAATCTAAAATTAAAGCATGAATGTATCAAAAGCATGAAAACAGGAAAAAACTGTATGACCACAATACGAGCTTTGGATAATTAGAATTATTTTCATAAAAGAATATTTTCCAGAGCATTGCACCGACTCTAAATTCTCACTCGTCATCGATTCACTTTGCTTTAAGTTTCTTCCTAATGATTTATAACCCGTTGCAAACTTTTTCTTACTTTTCTATGACACTTAAATGCCTATAAACAATAATTACATCGTGAGAGTCTAAACTTTTGATTCTCTTAAACAGACCATCAATTTTCCATCGTGTCTTTTTAGTATGCTCTGACAACATATAGTAAAAAAATTATGTACCACTCTAGAAATATGACTGAAAGAATGCAAAACCGATTTTACAATCAGCTATTCGTTTGCATGTTTTATGCAAATTCATCCCTTTCGTGAATTACGATGAAATTTAGAGGAGAAAATAACAAACTACACTTACTCAGATTCTTTGTAGAAATATATGAATTACAATATTTAGTAGCAAACCTCGTGCTGAGAGTTTCTTCGTATTAATAATTTTTGCAGCAAATTCCATGCCAGTTCGTTTCTGCACACATCGCCTCACAACCGAAAATGCACCTCTAAAATATTAATTCATTAGTTTCAGAATAGTCGTAAATAACTTGTTTTATCACATTTACAACAAGTAACTTTAAACGCTCAGAAGTACGTGAACTGGAAAAAACACAAAATGTTTTCAAACTATAACTGGCATATTTCTATCTGAAAGATTTTTGCTTGATGATATAAAGAAATCAATTATTGAAATGCAATCAAATAGCGGATCATATTAAAGATTATAACAAAGGATACTCTCAAGAAATAGTTATAAAAGATATGAAAAGAAAAAAACGAACTTTCCAAGCTCCTCTTTAACTTCATAATTATCGCTGAAATTTGTCGATGTATTATTCATGGTTTTATCGGACTACAGCATCACTACCATAATTTAGTTATATGATGCGATATGCATTTTGTTTCCAATATTTTTCAAGTTGTGAATTCAAGAAAAGACGAAAACTGCCAACAAGCAAAATTTTTTCTTCCAAATATTCTTCACTCTGTTAATTAATTTGTTCCAAATGTGGATCAATTACCTGTAAAAATGAATTCTTCATTTAAAACCAATAACAAATAATTGAAAAATCGAAAAGTATGCACGAGGATCAAGCACCATGGGGCACTTGACTTGCCTGACAAAAATACTTCTGTCCAGTCCATTATTTAGAACAAGATTCTATGTAATAAATTTTTTCTGCAATAAAAATTTTACGGAAATTTTGTTACAGAATGCTCTTATCACTTCGTTCATTTGACGAAATTTTATATGCAAAATTATTAAAGAAAAAATTTGTGGCAAAGCAATAGAGCGCAAAACTAAATTTATTGCAGAAAAATAAGTGTCTTTAGTCAATGAATAAATTATTGAATTTTTCACAATGGCAATGATGATGTTCTATGTAAATGTGAATAATGAATTGGTATACATAATTACATCCTCGAATAAATAAATATCTTGGAAATATTGTTTCATGTGATCGTAGCAAGTATAGAGATAATACGCCAAAATGTGAGTGTTATTTAAGGAAAAATATCTAAAATATTTATTAAGCTTATAATTCTCCTCAGTAGTATCATGATATTCAGATGGTCTGTAGCCACTCACAGCCAAGCACTTCTTATTATAAGAGAAATAGCGACAATATCATAGTACGTGTCCTTGATATTGATATTGATTTTGATTTAAGATAGTAAACAAGTCTAAAAGCAGCTTCCATGCTTACATGCCAAATATGTCAGAATTCAGCTGCTAACAAGATATGAACAAATTTTCTTATCAACCTATCCAATTACTACAATTTTGTTTGTAATATTATTCTTCAAAATTTTCTTTCCCATACAATATAGTATCAAAATTGAAAGCTACAGGTGAGAGTAAAAAATATTAAAGTACTAAAGTGAAGCATGTCGTGAAATGACTCGGTCAATAATTACACTGCAATGATTAAAATGAGTCAAAATAATTAAAGTTTTCGTTACTTCCTCGCATATATATACAAATATATGCGAAAAAGGAAATGTGATGAGAAAAGGTTTGCTTGAAAAGCTGTGCTTTTTGATATTAATGAGAGTGCTTGGATGATACTTGACTGAAAAAAATCCAATCATTTTAGTTGCCTTGTGAACACCTTCAGTATACAGCTATTATACTGAAGGGATGACAGAAAACAATTTAAACTAACTTTAAAAAGTGAGCATTTACAAACTATATGAGAAAAAAAATAATCATCATTGTAATTATTCTAAAAAACTGATGGAAATAGCGATATAAGAGTGACATTAACTAGAAAACTTCACGACAGTAAGTTTGAAGAAACTTTCAAGACAGTACAGTTTAACAATTACTCATTCAGCATTTAAAAATACCTCAAGGAGTCTAGCAATAGGAATTTCAACAGGGCAAAATTTGGCAAATTCTTCCAACTCAATCTGATTAATTTTATGAGCAAATTTAATTTAATAACTTTTTCAGACGTTAAACCCTTTAATGTAGTTCAGAGAACTGCACCGAAAAAGACTGCAGTAGCTGCACTAGAATGAATAAATGACAACAGGGCTTAGCCTCAAGCTTAAGAAAGTGAACAAAACATCTTCCCCTATCGAAAAATTAAAGTTCATTAATTAAAATAATTTGAAAGTTCGGAAATATATCAATTTTTACTGCTTTAATGATCAATCTAACAAGTATATGTCATCTAGTTTTGGAGATAGCTATGTGAAAAACAGACTTGCATTAAATCACACAGATTACTTGCCAGGATCTATAGGTAAATAATTTGAGAGATAAAGCAACCAGGTGGAAACATACACAAAAACTTCAGTTCATAATAGGCTTGCAGGAGTAATTATTTAGTAAATCATTAGGTCTACGAAAATTATTCATACACAATTGGTGGGTACTTTGTAACAATCAACTAAGTGACTTGCGGACTAAAGATTTTGAATTGCGCTGACTAATTTCTAGATGGATGATTCGCAATTTTTGCAGTTTTAATTTTTTTTTTCACATCGTGCTGCGAATAATTTCAAATTAAATTTTAATAACACCTCGCATACCAATCAAATTCTTATTTATAATATATTTTTCCGACTTAAATAAAAGCTTCACTGAAATATTAATGACATTTCTTTTCACAAGACAAATGAAATTAGCGAGAGAGGTGAACATGATATTTCATGTTACGGTAAGACTAAATGGCTCTATATAAAATTTGCTGAATTCATTTTTCACTTCCTTTTAGCAAATAATGATCGTTCAGTAATTTATGCATTTTATTCCTTTTTCCGAGCATGAAAAAAACATCTTACATTATATAATATAACAACTTGCTATCTTCCCTATTAACATTTGCCAAAAAATATAATTTTATTACAGTCTGTAGCTATCAACCAATTAAGATCTTTTGTTCTTTCTTCCTTATGAAATAAAAAAATGAATATTTTTTGTTTTACTTCATTCTTTGAACAGATAAATATCTATAACGGTCTACTTTAAAAGCAATCAAGTAAAAGTATAAAAACGATTAAGGGAAATAAACTGAAAATGTGTGCAAATTGGAACAACAAATTTAGGAGGAAAACAAAAAAAAGTGACGAACATTCACCTTGCCTCTAACATTAATGCGCTTATCTAATTTTGATTCACTCCTTGAAATATAAATACGATCATATTCACTATACTTTTATGACCAATAATTTTGCGGGCATTCAAAACTGTCAACAATACAATAGACGTATCATAGATGCCAAAATAAAGAAGTGCTTTGATATATATAAATCCTTAAGAACCGTTTGAAGATGAGAGAGAAAACAATTTATGAGAAGCCATGCCCAAGCTTGCTTATTAGCCTTCAAGAATGATCAGTCCTCTACATTTTAGCTAGCATGAAGCGAAAAATTAATTTAACCAACGAAATATAACGAGTAAAATGAAGCAAAACAAGATGCAGAACTGGATGGAAATAAGTGAGTGAAAAAGATGAAGAGAAAAGTATAAAAATCGATCTACTCCATAACGTTTTTTCTGGCATTCGGGGAAGCTTCATGTTGGCTTTTACATCCCTTCTCGAGAACCAACAAACGGTTTTTGAAACTGCTATACCTCCTATTCAATAGATTTTTTTCTCTCTTAAATGACTCTGGAACATATGTAGAAAAGGCAGTCTCTCTCTTCGGGATGCAATGAAGCAGGGTTTGAAAACAATTTCATATGCCTTTGGTTTGAGAAGCACTTTGCAGCGTTAGCATCATGTAACCGAGAAAAACGTTACTATCTCAAAATCTCTGATATAAATTTTGATATCTTCAGTTTCAGAAGACACAACAACAGTATAAGAAATATATTTCCTGATTTCAACATTAATAATCATGACAAACTTAACTTGACTATTCTTTATATTTCTTACTAGATATAATAAGCTAGAATACAGTTGAACTGAACATATCAAGTACTTAAACACTGGCGAGAGCTATCACTTTTGGATTGCTGCCACAGACTAACTTAGTGCATTTCCCATTTGCAATGCCTGATAACCATATTTGCTTCCATTTCTCCTACATTAATTCTAGCCCATTTTCTAGCTAGCTAAGATAACAAACACACCATGTGCTTATTTACCTAGTAATGCAAACATAACAGCAATGAATAAAAACCATAACTTCAAATTAATCCTAAATTTTATCGACAAAAACATGACTATGCCAAAAGAAAGATTTGAAAGGTAGCGAGCACTGTAAATTTTTAATTAATAAAATGTTTTCAGCAACACATGCAGTCGATAGACACCAATGTCAACTATTAATGAATCATCAAATGATAAACTTTGAACTGATGAGGAACAAAAATGACTGAGTGAAAAGCATTTTAGTATAGATCAAATGCTAAAAGAAGCAACTAAATTATCCACAAATGAAAGAAATCCACAACCATGATTATGATTAGAAATTTATTTCGTCTCGTATATATCAATCGCCATAAAACGAATAAGATTTTGAGAGATTAATGTTAAGAAATGAAGAGAATAACTTAGAGAACAACAATCAAAGCTGACGCTTTCAATTACTGTAAGGAATAAATTGTTTCCATCAAACATCACTTATTGCATATCAAACAAAAGCACTCAAAATAACTGTCCACTGCAAACAACCGTCAAACAATGGCATGAAAAACTGCGTTACAATGACTGAAGTAGCTTAGAGACCTTTAAAATTATTAACAAAAAAAGGATGTCATGCTTGGCTTAAAATAATCTAATTAATATTGTATAAACTTCATGCTCAAAAATATTTGATATTAATGTTGGAAGTCATAAAAGGCTAAAGAATCGAAAACCAACGAGAAATAAAAGCTAGTAGCATATTAAAGGATCTGACAATAAACAGAGCTAGTTCTAGATCTAAATATAAACTAAACTTGTTCTTAGGTGTAGTGATGATGACAAACCGCTTCTTCCAGAGAAAACAAAACAATTGATTTCTTAAGTCTCCTTCCGCAACACGTCTCGTTTTTAATTCCAGAATAGCTGGTCAATATATGTCTCCTCTTCAGCAGGAAATTTTTACATCAATTTTTTCCTTCGAAAATATTTATGTTTTTAAATCTCTTTCACCAGTATATATCCCAAAAAAGTGTACATACTAACAGGTTTAATAAATCAATAGCGCCATAATTTAACCAGCCAAACATGATCAAATAAGCCTGGCAAAATGAAAATACATAGTACTTTTATTTTCATGATTGGAAGCTTAAAAGTAATTTACATCTAACAAACACTAATAGTAGTACATACTGATACAAGCAGGAATCAATCACTTGATGAACACTAGATGCTAAAATAAATCAGTCCGAAATTTTCAAAATTCACTTTCCAGCTCTAAAACTCCAGCAGAAAACTTTCCTTTTGTCTCCAAATTAAATATTCATAAATTCTCTAGTTCAATTTACTATTCATTCAATTGTTATATAAGTTTCGTTACTTTCTTATCCCTGCAATATGTTGAAAAAAAGTATATTTTATCACCACTCTAAATTTCACAGTGAATCAAATCTATTTCCCTTCATAGAATTTCAAGGGTAAAAGTTATATATATTTCTCCTTAACTTTAATATTTTTAATATGAGGAGAAAAATCGGCTTTCAGGTGATATTCTTCTGGTCATAAAATTTCAGGAGAAGCTAATCTCGGTTGGTTCAAAGTTAAAAATCTTCAAAGAAACTTCAAAGTATTTCTTTCACAATAAAGCGCTTTGAAATATTTTCATTTTTTCGTGCTTCAAAAGCAAGAAAAAATGGAAGTAGAAAATAACTTTTTCCCGTTAATGCTTTCCGAGTAATCTGTGCGCATATTTTCAGCCTTTACTAGACACCCACGAAAACTTGGAACATAAATCGTTCAAATGTCTAATAGAACTAGTTTTTTTTTTCGTTTTTTTCAATAAAGGGAAATTAAATCTGAGAGAAAGCAAAAGGAATGGTAGAAGTTGAATGTGAAAAATAATATAAGGCATTAAGCACGGGTTGGCTTTGTTTATGCAAAGAATGCTATGATTATTTTTTTTGAAGACGAAACAACTCAATTAACTTAAATCAAAATAAATTTCATCGGTTTAATCAAAAACAACAAAAAAGCTTACATGTAAGCCAAAATCCCATCGTTAGTAATCAGAGAAATTAAAAAGTTTGGCTGATGAGTAAAATAAAGTGTGCATATACCAAATTTGACAGAATGTAAAATATTTGCGCTTTCTGTCAGGTAGAGGGTCTTAAAACACAAGTGTCCTGAATTGTGCTCTCCTGATCCTCCCATCTGAGAAATTTGCTTATGATAAATGGAAGATACAGATAGATCAAACTGTCTCTTCCATTAATCAAAAGCAAATTTTTTACCCCAGAACACTGAATTGAGAAGGTATAAAAATTGAGTAGAAAACATGAGAACTTAACTAGATCCTACCAAAAACGTTTTCACACTTCAATTAGAGAAGATTCAGTAAAGAATGGTATCGATGAGTAAGTTAATTAAATGTACATGAGAGAAGGAATTTTGTTTAAAAATGTGGGCAGCTAGTAAATGAAGAGGCAAAGAATGAAGGCTGCTTTGCCCATCATAAGGCTTCTTATATTAGCATGTTTGTATGTGAGTAAGGAAGTTAGCTGTGCAGGAAGACATAAGGCCAGTCTGATGAATGATAAAAATGGTTGCAGCTGAAGTAATGTTATCTCTTTCTGGCCATCAACCTCTCATCCCTACATACACATACATACTTCACAGCGAGCAACAAAACCACTGACAGCTGAAAGTGGTCGAGAAATGAAAGATTACAAGTAGAGTTTCTACACTTCACTATTTTACTTACGCATCAAATTCAGAGTGTTAGTTTTATCTGTTTTGAATTGCTCGCACAGAGGTCGTCGAAGTCACTTTTTCCACTTTTACACGCACATACATGATGCATCCATCATCTGAGAAAGACAAGATTGAATGCCCTTGGCGTTTCAGAGATTACTTTTCCATTTCTGAAAGGTATAGGAGGATTGTGAATTTTATGCTGCTATCTCATTCTACTAAACTAGCTGTTAACGGAAAAAATTACAATTTTGTGTGTTAAAAAAAATAAGGCTTTCCTTCTTTATCAATTAAGACTGGACGATAGTTCAATCCACACTACTTTATAAATTAAATGGACAAGAAAGCATAGGATGATGATGCTAAGGGTAATAGCTAGCACTGATGCAGCATTAAATATCACTGTCAAACTAAATTTAAAAAATTTCGTCGATTTCTCGTTGCGGAGCATAGTGTCATCTTTCTGTATTTCTTCTATATTTAGTTGTATGGTGTTGCGTGCGCTCATTAAAAATCTATAATAGATATTTAGTCAACCTGGAAAAAATTAGCAGGAAAAGGGGTGAGAAAGAAAGATAAATACAAAAGTGCATAGCAAAAAAACAGTATTTTCTGCGAATTCGAGTAAACTTTTCTAATTCTTTCACGGATGCTTTAGTTTACTTTAAAATGACGAACAAGATAGAAAATCGATTACCACGTTTAATATTTATTAAATAAAGTCAGCAAGAAGTACTACGGACAAATCACTAATGCAAGACGAACTGGTTAAAAATATGAATGGGCTTTTTACTTGTTAGTACTAGCAAGAGTGATAAGTAGAGGATTTTGAAAATTCGAGTAGTAGTGGTGAAAAACGCAATCCAAAGTAGCATGTTATTATATGATATTTGTGAGTATCAGTAAAAGGCTTCTTTGAAAGATGAAATGAACTTCAACTAATTGATGCTCATAATATAGCGAATAAGCTGCAGTTAATTACCCTACATAATCAACATTTTTACTGAAATCACAGCATTAGAAAAATTTTGGTACTGAATACATTATACTGAGAAAACACTACTATGTCTGCACTTTGACTATAACAATAAAATATTTTTTCAAAGCTTAGAAAAAACAGAAAATACTGTACAATATATCAAGTTGAATCGATCTCACAGCAATGCATGAGTGACCAGAAGAAAGGCATACTTTTTAAGCTACAAGAAGAAGAAATATATAGACTCTGAAAGAGATTACACGGTTCAAAAATATTGAATTCTTAAGAAGCTTAGATCAAAAAATAACTAAAAAATACATTTAAAAAACCTATATCAATAATTAGATTAAACAATTGTTATTGAAGGTAATGAACAAAATTGGTTGTAATGGATGATGAGAAAAGAAAGTGGAAATACGTGAGAGAGAATGGATCACTTACTTTTTAGCGACTTTTATTTACCACTTTTGAAGCTGAAAACAGTATTCAGCATTAAATAATCTACTTGTTGAGAAAGAATAACAGCAATTTTGGATTCTCACTGGAAGAGTTATATCGCATTTTAATATTAATACTTACAACATTTGAAAAAAGAAATTCAATACTTACTACATTTGAGAAAAGTTATAGCTAATGTTGGGCTTCAGCCACATCAAATTCAATTGGTTTCATATTCACTATAAATTTTTTGTCCTTTATCACCAGTGATATATAATGGTTGGAACTGGCAGACGAAATGTTTTCACATTATCCAGAGTTCCGATTACCTTTTGGACTGGTAAGTGATAAATCGAGATCATCAGCAGAATGAAATTTAATGTAAACTTGGGTATTTACGAAGCATTAATTCAGTGGAAAAAATTGATGAATCTAATGAGAAAACAATGAGGAATATTGATGATGAGCTACCATTTTTTTCACCATTCCTACATATTACAAAATGCATAACAATATTTATAAAAAACTGACTCTATAAAAACTTGATCGAAAACTTTTATGTTCACAAAAGGACATTACAATTTAGTAGAGAATGCAAATTTCGCGAATTTACAATTTATGTATGAAAAACAAGTTGATTGTGTGGAAGAAAGTAATGGAGAACTTAGTGATACTAACACACATGAAAAGTTGGAAATGCAAAAGGTGAATAATACTGAAACGAATTGTTTTTGGAATGGAAGTTGCAAACGCACATTACACAATACTAATGGAAGAAGTAGTAATTCCCTTGAAAGGAAGCACTTTTGCTTAATGGAAGGCATTAAAGAGATGTAAATAAACGCACGAATATGGTAGTTAAGCGTAGTTAAACGGCGTCCGTCGAATCTTACTTTGATGAAACATATCCATTCATATTATTGAATAAGACAGCAGCTGCTTTGAAAAGAAGAGCAATAGTAGAAAGAAGTAACACAGCTGTCTCGGATATGTTAGGCCTAATCTCCACTTTTCTCGCCACAAAAATTCATTTTCGTGCACGCTCAGGAGCACGCACTCACTAGCAAAATTCAACTAAATGTGTGTTGAAAAGTGATTCTAAAAATAATATTTACATTTTTATCACAAGTGGCGCTTCATTTCCACTTTTCCATTCAGTGTTTTTTTTTGTCGGCTTATTTTTCAAAGTTTAAATATATAAATTCTCATAAGCACGAGATTTTGAGGTTTATGGAGTTTATCTGAAGATTGTTGTTCGCTTTCCACCTTTTTGCCTACCTATGCTTTTCTTGTAAATTATGTTAGTAACGCTGTGATAAAAGAAATACTTTTTAAACTGTGTGGGAAGAAGATAAGAAAAGTAAAATTTATTGAGCGGGAAAAACAAAATAAACTTATAACCATAGGAATCTTGGGAAAATTGAAGTAAGAACAGAATTTCGTAAGGGAAACCACCCAGTAATGGTGAAAGATTTGAATGAAAAAAATACTCATGAACTTTTTCCTGCTTCACTTTATCAATCTCTATATAAGTACCACAACTGGAGATGATCAATAACTGCAACTTGAAAAAAGAATGGAATGGAAAGGAATAATTGTGCTTTAAGTTATAAGTCGTTGCCAATAGTATTTTTATATCCTTCGAATAAAACTGTGTGAAAAATGAGACAGCTAAAGCTTGCGGAAGGTATAATAAAGCTCTTTGGAGGATGATGATAAGCAGGAGCAAAGGTCCAAGACTCTTTAACTCTTTCAACCTGGCCACATGTCCTTTGTGCCAATGTTGTATATTTTTATGGCAACTATTTATTTCTTCAGAAGTTCGGTGATCACATTTTCCGGAATGTCATCTGAAACGCTGAATGATCCATAATTTTACCATCATCTTCATCTGCTTCTAATGAAGCATTCTTGCTTATAAATTCCTTCTCTCCACCTTTGAAAAGAAGATTGAGTTACAAGCAGAAAAATAGTATTTTCTAGTGCGAATTTTAAGCGCTAATTTTAATATGTAGCATGTTTATTTTCATTCCATTTCGTCAGTTAACTGTAGTCTAACCTGGTATCAGATATGTTGATAAGGAGCTTAAAAAAATTAGGTGATGTAGTTGCAAATGCTCGTAATCAGTCGTGTTGATCGAATTTTTTCGTACCAAAATACATATTTTTATTTTAATAAAAAGGAAAGGTGGCGATGTGCTGTATAAAAAAATAGCTAGTAAAGGAAAACATTGTAGATAATAAATTGTGGCCTGTTTATTTTCATTCCATTTCATTAATTAAGTGTAGTCAAACGTAGGATTAAACATGCTGACTGATGAGGAGCGTGGAAAATGTAGGTAATAAATTTGGATATGCTTATTTCGTTGAAACACAGAAGATTTCACCACTGAGTTTACTAATTTTAAAGGCTAGTGAAGTAAGAAGTTCAATATTTTGTTGAAATCATTCCTTATAACCAAATTTTTGATAACAATGAAGTAATGACATAATACTGTAAAATAGAAACTGGTTATGAAAGCATTTTCAAGCTTAAGAAAGGTTGTAACACTGATTTCCTGATAAGGTTGAAACATCGATCAGTCGAACGCTAAATATCACTTTATATCGGATATCATAAAATGCACAGCCATGATATGCAATATTTAAAAACACAGCAATATATTCGCATATTGCAAATACATCATATGCTAAATTTATATTTTAAGATTATTTTAAATAGTGAGACTTCAACAAAGTGAGAGAAAGTGTCAAGCTTTTAATTATATGTTCAGATTTCTTTGTTTTAATTTGTATCTACAATGACAAAAAGATTTGAATTATCATCCAAATCTTTCGATCACTGTAAATATTAGTTTCACTGTTTTTCCAATGATTCAATTCAAATATTCCAAAAGTTGGCATCTATAAAGGTTGCAGGCTTTACCCTTTATAGATGTTTAGCTCAAAGAGTTCTTCAAAATTTTTTTGTTTAGGAAATAAAATTTAGTATCTGTGAAACGCTGCTGATTTCTGAATATTGAAGTTTTAAGATAAAAGCAAAAATTTACCTCCAGTAACACAGCCTTTCCAATAAAGTAAAAAAGAAATAAGTAGGATTGGCACTGACAATAAATAAATGACACAAAACGTTGTTTTCAAATAATATGACAAATGCCCCTGAAAAATTGCTTATCAAACTTTTTTAGTGACAAATATTTAGTAACAAATATTTTTAATAACAAATATTAAGTTTTAGTGGTTCGTAAATAAAAATTGCTATCACTGTTGTACAGATAGTAGAAATGTATATGGGAAAATGATTTTCGACATATTAGATGAATGAAATTATCAATGTTTATTTTACATCAGTCTTTCGTATTCTTTGTTTTTAAATTTGTTTGCTTAATTTTTAAAATACATTTGTCTAAAGCATGAAGTTTCCAAAACTTTTCTGCATTAAAGTGTTCATATTTAAATGCAAATATAGATTAAATTACTTGGGGAATCAAAGGATATAAATTGCACGAGAATAATAAGACTCTGACAAAATCATTAGGTAATATGTTCATTTCATATTTTATTGACAGTGGGTGGACACATCACTGATTGTCTTATCAATTTTTTAATTTTTTGTGAAATTTAACTAATTTATCTATTTCAAAAGTTAGGTAGGCGTTACAAGAGAAATGCGAAAAACTGATTTGACAGCCACAAAAATTTCTTCTCTCATTTTCGTAATATGCATTAATTGAACTCATATTCTTTAGTCGTTATTTTTAACGAAAATCAGAAAATTCAAAAACAAAATTTTGCCAATTTCAAAAAAAAGAAAGAGTGGCATGCTTACATATGGAGGAAGGAAATACAACGATTGTCGGTGGCAAATAAGATTTGATAAGAAGAAACCTATACCACAGAATCCAAATATATAAAAGAGGATTACATGAGCTTCTGCAAATCGTAAATTGATTTAGCAACTTCTGCAACCATATGAGTAGGATGTAAAAAGAAACTGAAGTTCCACTGTTTTAAATTTTTTCAGTATAATGAGATTTTAATATTGTACTAATTTCGGTATTGATTTGGTCGTGATTAGAAGAAATTTCATTATGAAACTAAATGAAAGTAAAATTTTATGAATACTTCATTTCCATTTACCTGTACCTTAATACTTGATTTAATTTTAACCAAAATACTAAATTTACCTATTTCAAGCTTCTTTATTTTGAAATTTTTCGATTTCTTCTACTGTTTCAGAAACCTTAAATTTTTCACAATTTACTTACGAATATTTTCACGTTCTCCAAGAAGAGACAAACCAATCATAAATAATAATTCTGCAATGCCAATATAAAAATATGCGTATCGAGCGAATTCATAAAATCGTTTCTGTTGACAATTTACATTCATTAAACGACCATAGCGACAAACTGTAGTACGAAATTCTTGTTTTAGCAAATATATGGTCATTTTAAGTTATTTATTTGAAAAATTTTTTTTTCAAAAAGTTTTTATTGTAGTTCAGTCTCAACGTTTCCATTTTTAAAACTTACAGCCAGTAAACAATTCGATCAAACGGGCAGGTATGTGCACAAGTACTAGAAATTGCCAGAGTATTCTTTCTGCTGGTAAATTTATTATTCGTGATAGTGACGGTAATCGGGCTCTCTAAAAATTATAATATCTTATACACTCAATTTTTTAATGTAAATAAAATGGTACATTACATGTGTAGAGACCTGAAAGTTTCTGAAAATGTTCGGATTTAAAGTATTGCTAAGATAATACAGAAGACAAAAAATATTAGCATTCTCACCCCACATTGCCAATTATAATTGCTAATTAGTTCACTGTCAAAAATTAATGCTATAATGATTGCAGCAGAAGCACCGATTATAGGAGGTACGAAACCAATTAAAAAGACAGTAACTGGAGAGGAGCGAATCAATTCAATCACCTTTAAAAATCAGTGCCATTATTTGCAAAATTGCAACTTTATTTTGAACAATGCATTATTTAGGTCATATAATTTTTGAAATGTGAAAATTCATAGCTTTCGAAATAGTAAAATGCATTTTCAAAAAATCGGATTTAGTATCCAAAATATACAATTTTTACGAAAAACATACCGTTTCACCATTTTTATGATAAAGTGGCTTCGAATTATTTGTGATTTTTTGGTTATTCATTCTTATCTTTTGTTGCTTCTTAGCTCGTGCTTTGTTCCATCGAAGTCTGAAAATATTATCGTTGGAAATTATGAGAAGTTTATCCACGATTAGTTCTATTTTTTATTTTTATTTATGGTTTAAAACTAACAGATTTTCGAATGAAGTAATAACGATACTATTGTTGATGCTACAATTAAAAAAAGTAACTTTTGTTTGTGAGTAGATCAATCTAACAGATAATTTGAAAATTTTCTCATATAGTCAAATAGTGTTGTGCGGAAGTTCCAGTTCTTGAAAAGGAAGAATTACATCAGTAATAACGGAATATGCAAAATGACAGGTGTTTTAGCCAATATAAATAGTTTAACTATCAGAAGCTTAACAACTGGACTAATTTAATAAAGATTTTCAAGTAATACAAGCCCTATTATTTGATATATTAGACGTTACATAACACTAATATGGTATGCGATATCAAAATTAATGCATGTTAATATTAAAAAATCATTTTTGTATCAAATGAGCAGCAGACTTAGCATCTTTTATGTTTGTTAAAACACCTGCCATTCATTTATACAACTGTTTGTACTTAAAAATGATTTGTTTGATCGTTCATTTCGACATGAAATTCGTGCTTATTTTCAGTACTATTAACCAGCAATGTTCAAACGTTCATGTACGTTTGCTATCACATTTACCATTTCGTTTTCATTACATTAAAAGTTTTAAATAATATTCTCAAATATCAAAAACAATCCACTTTTTTTTGCCAAAAATCAAAATCTTTAGTTTATTTATTTCATAAATTTTTACCATTATAATCCTAGTAGTTACAATATTACAATAAGTTAACACATCATTACCTCGTTGTTTATTCAATATATAAATTAAATTAAAAAGAAAGATAATCATTTTACTTGACAGAATTTATTTGTCTGCTGATAACTTTGATAATTTGTCAAAGAAGCGGTGGATAAGGTTGGAAATTTGATTGAAAATGCAGCATCATGTTAAAAACATGTCGATTACTAGAATTTAAAAAAAAAAGATTTTTGACAATAAAAGTCTTTTTTTTTAAATTCTAGTAATCGACATGTAAAAGTTAAACGTTCATACCCATATTATAGTACCGTTACTTCATAATATTTAAAAGATCTTTTAAATAAGCGACAATGACAGTGATGTTTAAGATAAGTGTTTAAAATAAAAAGCGAAGAGCGAGCATGAACAAATCATCATATTGTGAATTGTCAAGTTTTTACTATTCAGTAGTACGTTTCACCGTAGAATGATAATTAGATTATTAAAGCGTTGACTCACTTTAATTAAATATAAATTGACAGGTGAAGAATTTTCAAGTGATTAAAATTTGAAGGTAATGATGTGATTTAAAAAGGGAATGACTATCGTTGAAAGATGAGAAGTTTGAGCGATAATTTTGGAATTATTATCGAATCGTATTCAAACATAAGTTGAAAAGAAACATTGTGAAAAAGGCAAATAGTTATTGAATTGTAGATGGAATCTAATGTATTATTCATTTATCATTTACGCATTGTTTCGTTCGAGTTGTAGGGCATTTTTGAACACTCGTCTTCACACCTAAACAGATTGACCTCAATTTTTCCACTTTCTTTCCTTATCCAGCTTAATTACCATTTCAGTTTCTCCACTGCATGTCATCTGAAAACAAGAAATTTAAATTTGCTGTCAAATATTTCAAAGATGATAAAAAATAATTATGCTAAATAAATAAACTAGAAAAATTGATGTCAACCTATTTAGGTGTCAAAACGAATCTTCATGAGTTCTAAATAAAATAACTGTTCTGTTTATTTATTTATACCTATTTATATCTGTCTGGTAGCATACATTTACATATTGAATATTTGCTATCTGGCAATAATTTTATCAAACCATAAACAACAAAAAGTTAAAACTTATCTCTATTTTTGCAATAATTCATATTGCACAAACTTTTTTTGAAAACATTTCAAACACAAAATTTGAACAGATATGGTATATTCTAAGCAAAATCGTCCAATATTTCATGTTTCTAAAACAATATGCATTCCTTGCATTCTAATGAAGTTTATGAAATAGCAATAATCAACGGCAAATTTGGATCCAAAATTGGTGCACCTAATATCGAAATAAAGAACCAAGATTGACAAAATGCGAGCTTGATGCATCATTCTAAAAAATCAGTGTAAGCAGCACTGTGCTAAGAATGCATCAAACTCAAATTTCAAATCATGATAACTTAGTTCAAAATATTATGATCTGTTAGTAAAAAAGGAAAACTTATCCTGATGCAATAATAGGATAAAAACTGTAGAAACTTTTGACGAATGAATCGGCAAGACTAAACTTAAGTATAAATTAACTTTAATTCTTATTCATACTACTAGAAAAGTAAAATTATTTTTCACATACTATAGATTTCTTATCTGTACATAATTAATTTTCTCCATTGCCTTTTGTTTCTTCTGTTTTTTTAATTAACATAATAATAGTTTTATTATGAAACTAAGAGCATTATTTTGCACTATAGAAAAAAGCCGTAAAAGCTGACATTATTCTGCATACTGAAAGATTCATAGGAGTCAGTATCTGTTAAAGCAACGTTTTTTGTTTCTTTAAATATATAAAATAAATGGGAGCTAACTTTTATATATGACACAGTATTCTTTTAATTCACTTTGGTTCTTAGTCAACTCAAATTCTCATGAACTAAAATTAATTTAATGGACATTATTATTTTTACTAGAAAATGATTGTTCTTGGCTGCTGAATGTTCATTGCAAGTCAAGCTTTATTAACTGCAATCAATTCAACAAACTTTCTCAAGGTTTGTTAGTTTACTCTTGAACTGTTTTATTTAATTACTTAAGAATAATATCAACTAGTACAGAAAATCAGTGCACTAAATTACTTTACTGTTCTGCTTTCTTATAACTTTTCTGATATTTTTATGCAAAATAATCGATTGATTTAGCTTGCAATTTCGCTAAAAATTTTTTATTTCCAGATGATTTTGATTATTAAAAC
>UYYF01004418.1:17207-85503 GCA_900618365.1 Thelazia callipaeda
AACAAAAATATTTTTTTAACAAAAAGCAAATTAGTGTAAAAGAGATAAATGACACGCGAAACTTCTCTGAGAATACTGTCAGTGATAAGGCCAAAATCTTCGATAATCTCAGCAACTTTCCGAAGATTTGAGTTGATAATAATTTTTGGTAAGAATAAAAAATTTGTTATTAATAGCAAATAACTGATAATTCAGTGATAATTTGAAAGGGGCAGTGATTTTGTCTATTTCCTCAGTAGTAGTAATCTAGCACACTGCGATGAGATTTCCTCTGCAAAATTGTTAGCTTTCATTTCTTAGAATACTTTTTCGTCGTATAAAATTGACGCATTTTGGTGGCACTGAAATAATTAAATTTGTAATTTTTTAAAATTATTTTTTGAAAAAATTATAAACAAACTTTTTTACTAAATTACAGTAAATTTTTTAAAAAGTCATTAATGTGTGTGGAATGAAATTACATTTGTTGCATTTCTGTTGCAATTCATCGTCTTCCACACAAAGTTCATTCCAGTCATCACAAACTATTGAGCAGCGATCTAGCACAGGTATCCACTGGGCATCAGAAAATGGATTACCGCCTAGTAATATCATAATTATATTCAAAAATTACAGTCAATCAGAATATAATTAGTTTTGGGTTTACTTTTGTAAAATTTGATCGGAAATAAATTTCGAATATCATAGCAGACGTATTTTGTTTAATATGAAAAATACTTAAAATGATATTTTTTTATGAATTTTAGTATTCAATTTCAGTTTTTTGACACACATTTCTATAAATATATTTTCAGATATCTTATCTCTAAGGCTATAACAGTGTCAAAGTTCATATACTTACAAGCTTTTTAAACAAAAACAGAAAGTATTTTACGGTTTAGTTAGGTTTCAAAAAGCGCGCAAGCTCAGTCTGTGGAAATAAATGGATTACCTAAAAGTTTAAAATATAATTTACGAAACTTTGCAAAAATTATGTAAATTATATTTTCGTAGCAGTAAGAAACTTACACAGTTGTTGATGATTAAATAATAATTCTGTGAATTCGTCTTTCAACGCAAAAACTAATTGAATAATTGCAAAGATTCTGAACAAAATTGCGGTCATCACTGCTTTATTTGAAAAACTGATTTACTTATAGATCTGAATAGATTGAATTTAAAACTTAATGAAAGATCATAATTCAAATCACAAATAAGACGCGAAAAATATTCCGTGTTGTTTTTATCTTCACTTTTTTGAGTGCTAAGAAAAAATGAAAGGCTAACTTTTGATGAGAAGTTTACTAAAATAATAATTAAGAAAAAGTTTTGATAATAAGTTCAGGAAAATATTATTAATGCATAAATACTTGTGAATAAAAATATAAAACGTCATCTGAATTTAGCTAAACTTTCTGAATGAGATCAGATAGATAACTTCTGTGTTTTCAGCAAGCACTGATTCAGGATGATTTGAATTTGTCTCTTAAATTATAGTTCTTTTTTTTGTAAAAAGATAAAGTATAACAAATTAAGACTAAAACCAAAGTCATTTTTCATTTTTGTCGAATATTATATGGTATTAGAAATTACAGTTCCATGCTGGCCTTATGCGTCATACGAAATACTTGCGCACTATATTCACGCGTGAATTTGCATATAAGTGTATGAGTATATATAAACAAGGATATGTTCTCTAAGAAGTAAAAAGTTATATTATTAAGTGAACATAAATAGAATTAGTACCACGCAATAAACTTCTTATGTAATCCAAGTGTGGACGGACAATTTTGGATAAGAATGTGACATAAATGATGAACTTTTAATGTCATTAGTGTAATCATCGATTTGATAAGTTGACCTCAAAATTTTTCAAACTAAATTATTTCAATAATTTTCTCAATTACTACAAATATTGCTAGATAATAAGCAAACAATTATAAAAAATTATTCTGTTCAAAAAAAACTATTTGAATTAAAATGCCAAAATCAGACTAGCAAATTAATATTAAGTCTATGGCAAAGTAAAAATCATTGCTATTAAAAGTTGTGGAAATAGCTAGATAGTTAAATCATTACTGAACTCATTTGCTACAGCAATAACAATGGTAAATACAGTTTGTCAGATTAGAACAAGCGAATATTATAACTGATATTTTGGCAAAACGTATAATTTAGTTTAGATTGAAATAATTTTGATGTATAAATTATCAATGATTTGCTAAATTAAATCATATGACGTCATTTGAGTTGGTAAGAAGTATTTCCAATGCAGCAATTATGCATGAGCTGTTACGATTATTAAGCAAAATGTTACTTATGAACTCGTATAATGTTTATGCTCTTTTTACATTTTGTGCCAATAATTTGCATATAACGTACGTCAATTTTACTTGTCAATACTGTTGCGATACAATGACAGAAAAAAAATTTCATATTTTGTAGCAAGTTTTCTTCAAGTTCGAGCTTTTTCCTTAGAAACAGTTGCCAACGATTCATTCTTAGCTGAATTAGACCGTTCTGAAAATTGATCTGCTATATGACTTGCATTTTAATATCAAAGGTCAAAGTTCCATCTCTTTTTTTGAAGAACTCTGAAAAATATGTTAAATGATTTAACTGCAGCATAATTTTTAGCTGTTGAAATCAGATAAGTAAGTATAAGAGAATTATTTGGCAATTTTATTCCAATAAAACATTAAAGTTATCAACATTTTATCGTTTTTTTAAACTTTTCACTACCAAAAAATTGTAAGAATAAAAGTATACTAACTTTTATTTTTTTTCCTACTCTTTTCTTCGCCTGAAATATGATAGAATGTATTATTTCGATAAAAAGAATGAAGAACGAAAATGAAAAGTAATAGAAAGTTAGCAGTACAAACCTTTGTAAGAACATGATGACCCCAAGGACCCAGCTGATGACCCCTCTTGATCACTTTGTGATTTTTTCTCGTGAGGAGCTAAAAGCTTAAATAAGTCTGCAAATGAAGGCCTTTTTTCTGGCTCCTGAAAAATTCATTCTCAACTAAAACTTCCATCAATTTTGCAGTTACTATCATTACAAACAGTCTTAAAATTACAAATTGTGTTAATTTTATATTATTTGAAATTTAAAAAAATTGCTGAAGCAAATTTAACAAATTACTTGTGTAAAACACTTATTCATTACAGTAATTATTGCTTCTGGAGTATTGTCAGGCAGCACCATCGGTATGCTTTTTGAAAGAATCTGAGCAAAAGTAACTTTGGACAAGTAGACAAATTTACATATTTAAATCTTTTTTCAATACTTTATTAATGTCAAATTAAATATGACTTTCGTTCACAGCGTAATGATTGTGAAGTGCACGTAAAATATGAAATGTTAAATGCGTTTTTCAAATCTGTTTAATAATCAGATTGATTACTTTATATAAAATATTATAGCATACCAAATATTTCATTAAATATGCACATTTTGTAAATTCATAATAATAAATAAAATGTTGAATTAAAATAATTATATCATGGGCATTAATGATTACACTTTCAATGTATTTAATACTGTAATGTACAGTATTGGAAAAAAAACTAAGTTTACTTTTCTAATGAAAAAAAAGGCGCTCTGAATTCTCTTAAATTCTATTTTATTTTTGTACTAATTTTTTTGAAAATAAAATAAATAAATGAATAAAAATTTTTGAAATGTTGATAAAAAAGAAAATTATGCAAAAATTATACCACAAAACGAGCTTCAGCATTGGTCATTCCTGGGTAAGGATCAGTTTTACAACGAGTGAAAATCTCCCATATCATGACCCCAAATGACCACACGTCTGTTTTTGTTGAAAATTCACCCTAAAAAAGATTACTTTTGATTGTATTAAAACTTTTTGCAATAATTTTTACATTTTTACCACTATAAATTCAGCTTACAAATCTATTATTAAGTATACTTTTCTCAAGGTTTCTGGTGCAAGCCAACGAACAGGTACTTGTCGCAATTTTTTTACGCTTATTGTACTTTTATCAGCAATTGATAATCCAAAATCGCTAATTTTTGCCTCATCATTTTTTCCAAGCAAACAATTTCTAGCAGCTATATCTCGATGAATTATCTAAAGTTTTTTTTTTAATTTTGTCAATTAAACTTTTAATTTTATTATTAAAGGAATATATGTGCATAATTAGCATTAATTAGCATAATCACTTTTTCTTTCATCTTCTCAATTAAATTTTTTCTTTTATTACTAAAAGACATGCTTATTATTTACAGTATATGTGCATAATTAGTATTAATTAGCATAATTAATGCTGCAGAATAAGTGCAACTTATTGTACCTTACAATTATTACTTTACATATATTTTGTGCAAAAAAATACTTTTTAAATGTAATGCCAAAAAAGCCAAAAATTTTTTATCCAAAAAAGTTAATATTTTCATTATTATTAATACAACAATGTGATTATTCTTATATTACTATTGCAATTTTGGTACTGCAATTTGAGCTAGCGAATTTTTGTGCAAGCTTTTTACACCCTTACTAGGTGGAAAGTGATGAAGTTTTTTTAGTTACAAATTTGTTTCAGATGGACGATAAATCTTTGATATTAAGTATAATATTTTCTTACTGTATAGTATAAAATGTATTGTAGGCAATAAGCATGCCATTATTGCTTATTTTATAAAGTTAAAATTTATATTTTGAGAGACTATTTTATTTTCAACCTTTTTCAGTAGTATATGAAAAATTGTTAATATATTTTTCTTTTAATTTAAAATTTGTTGTAAAAGAAAAGTATATTATGAGCAATTTTGAATTGATGGAAGTGCTAATAAATTGTGCTTCGAACAGTTTTACAGTATGTCACTGTAACAGTTATCTTAGAATTATCACACTGTAAAATTCACAGCAACGAAAATATTGACCTTTCCGGATGAAAATTAAAAAAAATTCAATCTTACAATTCAATGTAATATTTGATGGAATATGCAAAATGATTTCTTCAAAAGATGTACAAATATTATCATTACATAAATCTGCTTGCATTTGTATGAAAGCAGTTTCTTTATCATTTTGTAGTCAAATTTTTTTAAATAAATTTAAATTTTTTAATAAAAATTAAAAAATTAAAAAACAAGCAACCTTGTGAGAAGACAAATAAGCCATTCCGCGACATGCATCCACAGTATACTGGATAAGTTTTTCAACTGGTATTCTTGAATCTTTTTTTAATTTTGTATTCATCGCACCATTTGGACACAATTCTAAAATGATCATAACCGGGTATTCTTGAGCTGCTACACCCAGTAAATTGACAATATTTGCGTGATGAAAACGTCGCATAATTTTTGCTTCCTATAAAATGTGCATAAAATTTGTATAAATTTTGCAGCTTGATGCTGCAATATAAGTATTTAATACTTTGATAAAAATGAATATGCAGATGTGTTCATATAGTAAATGAATAATGGTATGTTAATTAACCTTTAACCTTTAATATAAATAATATGATAAGCAAAAATAACTTTCATGAAAGTCGTCCGTTCTTTTTTGGTCATTATACCTTTCAGCATTTTAATTGCAGCATCAATACTTTTGCCATCAGCTGTTTTTAGCTTTCCTTTGTAAACTTCACCAAATGCTCCACCACCTATTCGTTTATTTACAATAATATTTTCATGAAGTATGTAATAATCTGGACGTATTACAGGCTGCTTTAATATAGTACCTTAAATTCATATATAAATATATATACAACAAATAGTGGTAATATTAAATGATAGCAAGAAACGTTGTTTTATTCTTTTTAATTTCTATTATCTTATTCTGACCATCAGTTTGAACAGGCAAGCTTTTTTTTACGTGATCTTCAATAAGGTCAGGTAATGATTCCGATTTCACCTAAAATACGCAATAATGGCATGCTTTGATTGGTATTATCTTTTTATAGTGATAGTTATTAGCTTTTTATTAAATTTTTTTCATGCAAATTTGCATTATTCAAAGTTTATTAGAAATAAATTTTTACTGCGTACAAATTAATCAAATTTAATCTCTTAATGTTTTACACTGAGAGTAATAATAATAAGACGTTACTGGATTATTTAAAAGTTATTTTTTTGTATTTGAAAAGTCAGATAATAATCACAAATGAACTACTGCTCCTTGTTAAAGTAAATTACAAGTCAAATTACAGCCAAGCGTCACTTACGTTGTAGAGACGCCACTGTCCGTCATCACATAACTTGATTAGAATATGCCTAATTCTACCCTTACTCCTTACAGATACGACTAGTTTTGTTTTCCTATCAACCTAAAATAGTATTCATTTCCGTCTTCGTTGCTTCATTCTGTCTCATTTGCATAACAGAAATGATAGCAAATTTATGCATGCATCAGTTATATATTAAAAATAATAAAAAATAATAGATGAATAATTAATTGACTCTTTTTAATCAAAGGTCAAGCTCGATTTCATTGCAAAGAAACCTCAGTTCGTCTGACAAGAAAATCACCATCCTTCACGAGCATTTCTTCAATTTCATCCCGTGGCATCAACCCGTGGTACCATTTGTAGCGTTGCAGTATATCGCAAATTTTCTGAACATTTCAGCAAGTTTATTTTCTCAGAGTATTTGATGAATGATCAAAAATTCGAAAGATCTTAAGCGATAAGAATTTGACTCATGCAAATAAAAGAACAAACCACCATACTTATATGTACTCAGCTTTGGGTCATACGAAATCTTCAAGTAATCTTTGAGTAGAAAATGAAAACCTTAGCAAATTCTTTGTCATCCAAATTAGCAGCTTGTTGTTCTGCTCCAGGTACTTCATAACTGCTTCTATTTGGGTCTGTAACCGTCTGACGGTCCACTGCGGTTCTATCTGTCTCTTGCTTGAATTTATGTGAGTTTGACGTGAACATTACAGATATTATAATTCTTGCACGAGCAGTAACTACTTTTTTTTTGCTTTAGAAGGCAAATTCTTACCTCTTCTTTAGGTGTTTTCATTTCCGCAGATAAAAATCGTGGCCACTATAAGACATCATTAAATTTACTTTTTGCGCTAATTACAGTTTTTATTAATTAGTATAAAAGAATATCAAATGGTCATCATTTGTCCAAACTTCATCTTCACCTCTTTCGTATATTTTAAATACAAAAACAATCGTCGAGAATTACTTTCAAGACTCAATTTCAAATTGTTTCAATGATCACATTATTATCAATCGTCACCGTTATCATTATCTGTGATACATGATTATTACCGTGTATATCTCTATCTAACATTGTCTATTATTCTATTATTATTTGCTATTGCTAGCACTGTCATCATAGTCAAACATTATCCTCTTGTAGTTTTTTTGCAGAAATTATCAGGCAATAAGCTAAGCAAGTGATTGCTGAATAAATTGCTGCATAAAAATATAACAAAATTAAGTAAATATTACTCTAAAAATAGACAAAGAAGAATTATCCATATCTGTTTTGTTTTGTCGTGCAAAGGATGGACAATGAAAAAACTGCATCATTGACCGACGTCCACTATCTGCGTCCTGCTGTGGAGATGCCGACCCTTGTTTGGGTTGAATGTTGGTTATTGAGTTCGATATAAAATCCCTTTTTTTTATAATTTGTTTGATCCCGAGTTATTTTTTATTGGCACCATTATTATATTTATAAATTAATATATTAAAAATAACTTGAAACATAACTGAATCCAATTGAAACGTCTTTCTCTATTTCAAATAATTGCTAATATAAAAAAAGCCTCGTGATAATCTTAAATAATTTTAGCAATATTCTGAATTGAGTATTTATCTATCGTTAAAGAATTAAACGCGTTCTACTACAGTTTCCTTTACTTAACGATAGACGAAACTTTATTTAATGCAATAGTACAAAATCAAGTTACTCTCACGACTGTTTATTATTTATCCAGGATGTTACTTTCAAAAAATAAGCAAATGAAAACAATTACTCTGATTTTCGAAATTTCCGAAACATATCTGAAATATTTACAAATACGGTATCAACTCAATTTTCTGCTATTCTTTTACGTAGCAGTAAAAAGTAAATTTGCAGCTTACTACCTGAATGCTAATAAAATTAATTCTTCAAGTAAAAATCACCGAATATTATTTGATATAAGAAAGACTTGGTTCCCTTCCTACAGGTTTTAAAGACAGTTATGATTATACTGTCGGTCAGAATCAATTTCTCTTATATATGACCAGAAGTACCACCATCTATTGTTATTATGTTGGAGTAATTTCTAAGCAGGCTTTTTATAGTACTGAAATCTGATCTCTTAGTGTAAGTATGAGCTTTGGTGCAAAGCAAAAAGATAGAACTAACCACTTGAAATCACTTCTACCTAGACAATGAATGAAGTCGCCGTTTATTTTGTATATAAGTAATTTGGGGAAAGTCATGATTCTAAGTCTAGTATTTCTTTAGACTTATTTGTAAAGAAAATTAACTGTGAACTTTCTTGTGGACTACCAAGTAACTAACTGCTTGTTTGATAAAATATTCATTTGATGTCTGAAGTATTTAACCGCATGAATTTTGAATCTCTATACGAAATTATGAACATCATAAACTACGAACATGACAATAATATATTATATTATGTATTGAATCATTTCAATATTTCACAGTGAGCTGCGATTATCATAAGTTACACGAAATAAACAGACGTAAGAAATCAAAAAATGTAAAGGCAAAAGCACCATAAGTAACAGCAACAACTTCACTCTAAATAAGTTACTTCATGATTTTCGGATCTCGGTTTTATATAACATAGCTACTTCGAATTTTCAGTATGTAGTAAAAACAAAATGAAAGACAGAACTGTTAATTTAATACTCTGCAAATATAAGTCACAGTATGAAGTCCGAAGAATATGCATGAAAATGTAATCTAATTTACTAATTGTTGTCATGAGAAATTCGGAATGTAGCTTAATTTTAATTATGAGTGAAATCACGAAGTTTAATATAACTATCAAAGAGATGCCAATGTTACTCCTTGATCTCTCATCAAACTGCAAAAATGCTGTTTCAAATCACAATCCCATAGCCATACAATAAATACCTTGGAATTTCTTCTGGAATTTGAAGCAATGGAGAATTTTCAGGTTGAAAATGCAAAGCTGTATGATTGAAAGCAGAAAAATTAGAACTTAGAATAGGAAATTGTAGGGAGTTACATGATTTGCTGTAAAGAAAGAGAGCTCTTAACTCACTGGAATCCAACTTCATAGCATTATGCCACTGATATACATTTACAGTATTTTCAACTTTATTTGACCCCTCATGCTCTGTTCTACAGTCAGTATCGAAGTTCATCATATGAAAATTATTACCTGAAAACAAAATACATTAAAACTTCAGTTTTCCGAATGTAAACCACATCCTTCATACTACATAAAATGCAGTGACTACATGAACAGGATAATTTAATCAGCTATTAAAGTCTATATTACTACAGATGTACATACCAATAATTAGGATCCTATTTAGCTTCTTCCTGTGTGCATAAATTACACTATTGTACACAGCATGTCCACAGTGAGGAGCGTAGAATAACACAACATCTTCATCAATGTCATCATGTAGCCGACAAGTTAATAAATCAGTGGTTGTAGATAAACAAATATTATGATTACAAAGCCAATCCTTAAAATTGAGATACTGTAAGCAGAATCAAGATTAAAATAGAGAAAGAAAACGGTAACATGACGATGAAAAAATTTCAAAAAAGTGAGCAAATAAAACACTGAAAATAAAGAATCAATCATTCTATATTTTTCATATCTGTTTTAAAATACAAACAATATAAACGTAAACAATGAAAAGACTCTAAAAAATTAAATAAACTGAAATATAATGAACTTGTAGTCTTGCAAATTTTTAAAACAATATCATAAGCTAATACAGCATTGCACTTCTATACAAAATAAAAAAATCTTGATTTTAGGTAGCAAAAAATAAATAAATAAACGAACTTTTTCCTCTTTAGTTAAGCATGGTTCCTGAAAGTATACTTTACATTGAAAGTATTCTTTCAAATGGAGTAGTAAAGCCAGCTGATCTCTACCGCAATACCAGGAACGACAGAAGGAACCAACTCCGATTGCCCAAATGCTTGAAAGTTTGCACCCGGAGAGACATTCGCATAACAAATTGATAATTATGTGGCTGAAAGAATTTTCACATTTAATGATTGCAAATTATTTTACTATCATAAATTTTTTAGATAAACTTTTGCAGTTAATCCAAAATAATCACAACAGTTACCAAAAGAGTTATTAAGGCAAGTTTTTAATACTTCCTTCGTTCTATGTAGTAAATACCTGCTATTATAAGACTTTTAATTTAAACTTCAAAAAAGTTTTTTTCATTTTCCGAAATATTTAACTTTTATTTTTTTTTACCACCACTCAGGAGTTAACATGAAACTAAGGCACATGGCATTCAGGACAATAACTACCTATAATCTATCATTTCCTTCTTGTTACAGGCATTTGTGATAATCTGCTCAATGTCGCGCGCAGATATTTCATCTTCATCTGCTGTGCAATCATGTACATTACTGAAAGCCTTGTACGCGTTGCAATTACCAATAATTTTCGAACCAGATCTAGAGGATAGTTTCATACGTCTCCTTCGACTTCTACTGACCACAATAAAACCATCTTCGTCAACTTTCGATATCATTCTAAATGAAATTTATAAAAACACTTTTCAATTTCTATATTGCAGCAGACGGAAATAAACAAATACATAACTAATTATGGACATTTATGAATACAAAACTTCCGTAGATTAAACAAATAGTTGAAAATATTGTCTGGTAAAAATAAAGCTCCTTTTCTTTAGACCAAAATAAAATCTGCAAGTGATACAAGCCGACATTTGAAAAATGCTTTTTTTCTAGTCTTACTTGATTTCATTCGAGAATAGCAAGTAATAACGCTGCAACAGAAACATAGCACCCTGCAGTTGTCCGTGATCCATTATTCGCATCAAAAACTAAGACGTTAAAGACGTGAAGCTTCTCATTTACACGTTAGTTATGTCGTATTAAGAAAGGGCCTTACAAAGTAGGTCGCTATTATACGCACTTTTTCATGGTACAAAAACTGTACTAAGCAAGTAATAATTTAGTTGGCGCGAACGAGTGACGTATGGGTCGTCGAGTGTAATACAACGGAAGAAAGATTTAAGTTAATTTCTCTTACAGTTACTGTTACAAATGTCCAGATATGGTATATAATATCTAAAAAATGATACTGTAGCAGTTCCTGCGTTTATGCTCTTACCGTATGGAACGCTATCGTAGTGTATATGGTAACCATGACGTCAGACAGTATACAATTTATATTACTGATATGACTTTAAGCATTTTGACTTTACCGTATTTGTTACAGGCAAATTTGTATCCAGGTTGTAATTGCGGTTTCAAACAGTACTCTCTTGTTTATTGTAGTTATGATTTTGGAGTTAACATGATTTTCATCGTAATAGTCCCTTCAGTGTTCTTTAAAGATTCCTATACGTTTCAAGTGAATGACTTGCTAATTTCGCTACAGAATTATTAGACAATGATGATGTGTTTGGATTTCAGGATAAAACAGATGCTTGATATCTTCTCTGCAGTATTTTTTTGACTCTGGTTGCATCAGCATCAGGTTAATGTTTTTTGAGCAGTTCATTACGTTAAGAACAAGTTTTTATCAGAATAACTGTTCACTCAAAGTAACTTTTTAAATAAGCAGCAATATACATGATCTAAGTAAATTTACCTTGCGTATTTCATTGATACTATGTATATTTTTATTAGCAGCAAAAAAGAATAGAAATTTAATTATGACAAATTTCTATCTTATTGCTTTTTTTTGAATTGTAACGAAAAGTTGACTACCGCATTGTGTGAAAGTTAGACTTTGGTTACAGGTCAGAGTTCTATACGTAATCAAGTTATACTGGAAGTTATCAAACCAATTAGTGCCGAACGGCACGTGCTACAGCACATAATTTGTGGATTCGTTAGTAAAACTTAAATAATTCTTTGTTCAGATCTAATATTTATTTGGCATAAATTTAAATATTAAATTAATATTCTAATTTATGAAAAAAAATTTGTGAATTACTCCAAGCTAAAAGAATATTTAAAGAAATATTTATAAGCAGCATGCTAAAATTTGTATTTACTAGAACTGGTTCAGTAGCATAGAGCTTAATTTAAGGACAAAGTTAGAATTGTTGACAACATTATGACCTCAGGAAAACGGATAAGGGAAATTGATTATATGCCAGCAGTTCAAATCGAATCAGCCATTGGACAGCATTCAGGCGGTACTACTACTACTACTCTAAGTACTACTGTTGCTAGTGGCACTATTCCAGCGTTTCCTACATCACGTGTAGATGAAACTTTCACTCGTCGTCTGATTGAAGCAGTTAAAGCACAACCATGTTTATATAATCCAAGTCATGAACATTATGGAAATAAACATTCTAGTGCACAATATCGAATGTTGGTGTGGCAGAATATACGTGACGAACTGAATTTTAAAGGTTTGCACTATTTCTTTTCATACTTTTCATTGTTTTCATCTTAAACTCGTATTGATAATTTATTATTTTACTGACCTTCAGTATTTAAAATTATTTTGATTTCCTGAGTCTATTAAGAAACCATGTATTTTTGTCTGCCCTTTAATTAATGGTAATATGTTTTTATAATGTAAATCGTTTTTGTGAAAATCGTAGTAATTTATTTTAATGGTAGATGATGTTCATACACTACAAATTCTGTGGAAAAGAATACGTGATCGATATGTACGGGAAAGGCGTAAACGGCGAAATGTCATTATTGGAGAAAACACTCAAGTAAAGTTTAAAAGCAGTTGTTTAGTGGCTGTTTTGATCACATGAATTATTTTTGAAGTACCTGTTTTGGAATGTGCCAAGAAAATTGAAAAATTCAGGATTTTATAATAAACAGTCGTGAAAGTCATTTATCCAGTCGTTCTAATCGCTCCATACCAATCGTCACTAATATAAGCTCTTCACCTCAATTTGATGAAATGATGTGCTGGATTGAACCATTTTTATTAGATGTAGGTTTTACTTTACAAATCTCAAGTTTTTCGCTTAATGAATAATTAGTTTTGTATTTTATGTAAACATTCAGTTACGACTTAAAGTAGTGAAATTTTGAAAACTACAAAACGTTTTAAAATATTGAACTGTAATTTAAGTGCTGGTGGTTCTTGGAATATCAGACTTATTCTATCAAAACTTTCGATGTCTATCCAGTAATCAAAAAAAGTCACTTTTGTTTCTGTTTATTGTAATTATTTTGCTGACTGATAATTTTTAGAATATAAATAGCCATTCCCAGCTTACATCTGTTGATAGGATTGGAAATTGTGGAAGCAGTGTGCTTCATCAGCACAAGATCAGTCAAGGTTAGTTATGTCTTTAGTTTTTAGAACACACTGATATGCCATTCCCTTATTTTTTTAAAACAATAGTGAGAAATAACAGTGCAATATAGTTGTATGACTATTTCCTAGGCTTTGTTTGAATGATGATTTTTTCTAATGCAATGTATTTTGATTAACTACTCTATGTCATGTTTATTTTATAGTGTTTTGTTATTTGCATTGAAGTGAAATTATTGAAGAAATCTTTGCCATTCACTTTCGTGAGCTTTGCAATTTCAATTTTAAAGTTTGAAGCAAGATTAAAATTTTCGAGAACTTCATAAACTTAAATATTGCTGATAACTCATATGGGAAAAAAGGTGCTTCGTGTTAAGTATAAAAGCATCAAATAGAGGAATGCAGCAGAGATTGGCTGTCATTCTAATATGAAATGGAGATGCGAGAATACTTGGCATCACTTAGGTTGATGAACCGCTTACTTCTTGCTTGCTTCCAGTGTCATTTACCAGTACAACTGCCGTACATTTATATTTTCTTATAACGAAATTCATTTGATGATATGTCCATTTGATATAAACATCTTATGTGGACAAGAAGTCTAACATTTTTTGTTTTATCTCTCACCGCTTTCTTATTTTACTTGTTCGTTTGTCAGTTACTTAAAATAATTTTTTTTGTTATGTCAACATTTGTATTTCAAAACATTAATGCAGAAAAATAAGAGTTTGTTTGGAAAATAAAAAGCCACATAATTTTGCACTCTAATTCTCGTTGCATATTTCTGTTTTAAGGCAAAAATGGTTGCACTTTGGAGATGGTTGCACCAGCAACACTCAGTGACTGTATCGCACATTCTGTTCCTCTCAGTTTTTCTAATGATGTAAAGGAAGAAGCTTTTGATCAGAATACATCTGTTAGTTCTACGGATAGCTGTTTGACTGTTAACAGGTATTTCTCTGCAATCAGAATGAAAACTCATACTTTATTTGGAAATTTTATTTTTCTACAAGTTTTGTTTGCAGTTATCAACAGACTAGTCCGTTTCAAATTATAAATGTGCGCAATCCGTGTGAATATAACTCCGTGCAGAGTCACAGATATACTAATGGATCAGATGACAGCAGGAATGCAGTTCCGTCTTCATCATCTGCCACAGGTTTCACTTTCAAGCAAAACTTACGTGAGTATTTTTGTCCTTTGTTATGTGCTCTAAATTTTAAATTTTCAAGCATTCATTTTCTGCTTTGTGCGTATTTTTGTTTCTGTTTCGCTTACAGTATTCTGCTACCTTTTTGCTCATTCTAGTGGTTTTTAATATTTGTCTGAAATCTTAAATGTTATGCAAATTTTTTTGCTGATAGACTATAACTTTTTTTTTTGATATGGAAAGAGGTACTTAATACCATTTCAAAGTATTGTCTTTCTTCTAAATCCTGGGATCCATTTCTTTAGAAATTACTACGTATATTATTATTTTTTGGATATTCAATTTTTCAAGCTGATAATAGGGATGTTTGGTTTTAGTTTCGCGTTTGTTCGGTATTTGGTTCTTAATTATGTGCTGTTACATTTTCCTATATTAGGTGGTGGAAGTCCATGTTCTTCGACTACTAGTAGTGAGATAGATGTTGGCACATCAATAGCTTCTACTTCTCACTCAAATCAGCAGCAGCTTGTTTTGCAGCAGCACTGCCAACAGCAATCTCTAAATCAACTATCTTCTGGTATGGTAGTGCTAACTGCAATTCAGTCACAGCAATCACAGCAGGTATGATAAGTAAAATATTTTTTAGAAAAGTGGCGATTTATAATATACTGGATTTTTGGCCATTGAATGAGCATTTAGCAAATTTTCTCTACAGAAATCAGATATTCACAATGTTTATTCACCATTTGTATTTTTTTAAACTTTGATGTCTATGACTTTTTAAGGTGATATCACCTCAGCAGCACTCAGTTTTGTTATCCAAGTCAGAACAAAGAGCGAGAGCAGAACAGCAGTTACAAACATCTGATGGTGGGGTAGTCACTGTAACTGCAAGAGGAGTAGCACCAGTAAATAATGTGATCAAAAGGGATGTTAACGTTAGGACAAGTAACCCTTAATCAAATTTTTACAAGCAGTTTACTTTATCAGATGCACTATTAATGTCAAAAGCGATATAATTTATTTTATAGGATATTATTCAGTTCATTTTTCACTAAAAATTTTTGTGATTCTTTTTTTTTTCACTTTTAGATGATGGCAGTACAGTGACAATGATAATTGATCCAACAACTTTTTACCAACATGGATCACAAAAAATGTCAATTTTAGTTTTGCAATATTTTAACACTAGATTATTGCACCTTTTTTTCCACTTTACTTTTGTTTTGAAAAAAAAACCATTCATTTTATAAAAAATAAAGAGGAAGTGTATAAATTTGTATTCAATACTTTGAAAGTTTTCAGCGAATAATTTTTATGTTTATTAGTAACAGGTAATATACGTACAAATAATCATAAATCTAGATATGCTGTTGCAAGCAGAATTTACGAGTGAATTTTCTTGTCTAATTTTGTTAATGCATTAAATCTGTTTTTATACAAAAATATGTTTGCAGGTATCGGTTAGTAAATGTATCAGAATTAAATACTGACCCATTATCGCTATCGGCGAGTAATAATAATTTGTTAAATGTTTCTGGAGAATTGAAAATAGTTGGTATCCAACGTAGGAAGCGTACAGCCGCTAATATTCTAGGAGTATGTGATGATCATGGACAAGTCAGCGATAACATTCTTTTGGATCATGGCATTACTGAAAAATCTATTGCACTTGATCACGGTTTGAGTTGAATTGATAATTTTTCATTTTTATTATTCTTGGTTAATTAGTATTTTGCTTTTTAGAAGCAGTGTCAGGAAACGACAAGATAATTCTAGATCAGCACTCAGCATCAGGACCGAATTTGGTTTTAAGTCATGATGTTCAGCAGCAGGTTTCTCAGTGCTTTAGTTTTTTGGGCTTCAAACTTATAAATATCTGTGTTCTGGTCAATTCGAAACAGTCAGAGATAATACTTTATTTTACAGTTGCATCCTCAAGCGAGCACCTCACATACACATTCAGAAATTACTGTTTCTCCTCACCGCTCTATTTTGCCGGAACCACATGTTTCTCATATTGGCAAGTTGATTGTCGATATAGAATTTTAAATTTAAATTGGAAGTTTTAAAATTATTGAGAAGAAATAGCGATAACGTTCATTTTATAATAGGTCAGCAACAAACATCGTCGTTATCAATGAGACATCAGACGGGCCATCAGTTCGGCACACAAGCTGTTTCTGTTGAGCAGCCACATTATTCTGTGTTATCTAATCAGTCTTTACAAGAAGAGCATGAGGCTAACCTGGCATTTGCAAATTCTATAGCTAGTCACCTGTCAAGACTAAATGATGATGAAGTTTGTGTATCTCCTTTCAGAAATAAATTATTATATTATTTTTAAAATATTATTTTCAATGTATGTTTTACATGTTGTGTAAAGTTTACTGTGTATATCGTATTTTGCATGATTTTTTCAATAAGATTAATGTTTTCCATATTTTTTTAGAAAGCTGTTGCGAAAATGAATATTCAGCGAATACTTATGGATGCACGATTCGGTATTGGAGCTTGTGCTCGTATGATTCATGATGAAGAGTTTAATGAAGCTGGTATCAGCACTACTTCTCATGATATTTCATTAAGTCATAGTGTCGAGAGAGGATCACGACAACCTTGAGTTTTAACAAAGATTTGACTTATTATATTGTGATTTTGTTTTTCAAATAGTGTACAGCAGTTTATTGGTGATTATAGGCCACATATAGTATAAATTTTCCAGAAAGGCTCATATTCATGACTTCATTAGTTTTATTGGTAAAGATACTATAAAGTTGGCATAAAATGGTTTTTTATCATCCTTTTTGTTTTGAAGAATTTTGGAACCGTGTGTTTTGAGGTCCTCTAGTCGCACATCTGTAGTTAATAGTATTCTAAATTAGAGGTAGGATTTCTGAAATGTAAATTTATGACTTAGTTATCTCTCTTTATATAATGAATGATATGAATAGATTTCAGGTGGAAGTTTTTATGGCATTATTTTTGTAATCTCATATAAGCTTTCACATAAATTCCGTGATCTCACCCTTGAAAAAGCTCCGTATGTTGTACATTTTATATTCTGATCATGTGAAGTTGTTGTGAAGTTTTGCATTTGTTTTACTATGTAACTAAGAATAGGATATCGTACGCAAATTTTAAATTCACCTTTTTAAATCATTGCTTAGTCTTATTTAAGAATGTACAAATACACGGCCTTTATTGAGAATCAGTTTTTTGATTTACACCTATTTAGTTTATTTATAAGTCTGCACAATTGCCAGTTTTGAATTAGTTTTACGAATATTTTTAAACCAGTTTTGTAACCATTTCTGTATATTAATTTCGAACACTGGTTTGATTTGCGATCAATAATTATTCCAAAGTAAGAAGTATTAACTTGTTTTGTTTCAAATTTGAAATTTTCTTTAGAAATCTACTAACTCATTTTGCAGCATAATAGTTTATAAGGTGTTTTTTTTTTCGTTTCTAAGATCAGAGAGGGAATTTGAAAAGAAATCTGCAGAAGTTATGTAATAAACGTGAAAAACCTCCGTCTACTTTCATATATCTATGGATGTAGGTACTTTGATATTCTTTTTCGCTCTCAATTATTGTTCAGTTTGTAAAATATCAGTAATATAATAGAGCAGATGAAGTATGTGGGAAAATATGTTTTTTTCAGTAGATTGTTTCATTTAATATTTTGAGCTACTTTTTGATTTTAAGTATTGTTACGTCATACTGTGATTGTAATTTGCTTATGCATCTTGTTGCAGTCACGTTTTCTTCTTTGGGAACTGACTGTATTATTCTTAGAAACTAAAAGAACTCATGTGTTGAGGGCATAAAGAAAATATTAATATTGATTTTTCCCACTGCTGATTATGTATTAGAACTTTGTGGTTTCAGGTGTACAGTTTTTTATATTGTGTATATGTGAGCAGTGCCAAAGTAGTCGCTAATTAATGCGGTTTGTGATTTATGAAAACAGCATAACAATGTCTTTCAATTGCATTTCATTAACTTTAAAAATTGTACAAAAGTGTTATTTACACGTTTATATTTATTATGAATTGTTAATTTTATTCAGTATGCATTGTGGATTTAAAATATGGTCATTGACTGATATAGAAGTCACGAGATGTCTTCCGGTCGAGATCTTTTGGTTTTTACACCATTCATATATATCAGGAGTTGTCATCATCTACCGCGATCTTGTTCTAAGTTATAATATGCTGCAAGTGTGCATATTATTATGATAATTTCTCCGCATGATTATGTGCGAGATGCAATTTCTCTTGGGATTTTGCCTCTTGTTTTATCATGGGGTGGATTTCACGATTGAATTAGATAAGCATATCAGTTAGTTAGTCATAAGTCGGTGCTAAATGCATCTTTATTCTTGAAAGTTTGTGGGAGGTTTGGTTTTGCTGGTCTGAAGAATCATTTTTAATAAATTGCTTGGGAGTTTGGATTTGATGCAAATATTGCGCAAAAGAGTTGAGAAGGAGATTGATCATAGAAACAGACTATCTGACTGTTGCATAGAAACACTTGTAAAAATTGAACATCTTTGTATTGAAAAAAAATGGTATGGATCCTATGTCATAAAAAAATTTCAGTTTACCGAATAAAGAGCATGGCGTTATGTTCATTGAAATGGATTTGCTCTCGGCTGCTCATATCTCCAATGTTTGGAAAAAGTACGCAAATGATTTGTCCGCGACGAACAATTGTCAGAAAGAATAGGCTAGAACTTCCAGAGAATTATCCAGAACCATGGCCATACAAGGAGAAAGGGTGACTACAATTTTTATTGTATATTTTGTGGTGACTAACAAAGTTTTTTGATCATTTTTGTTTCATCAGGTATCGATGGCAAACAGCTTTATTTGATCGAACTTTGAAAAGATTTCATGAAAATTCAAAATTAATTGTTGTTGAAGGAAATATTGGATCAAAAAAGGTAATTCTAGGACTCAGAATTTGAAATAATCACAGTTTATTGTAGACTTCAATCAGATTTCTTTCATTGAATTTAGTCATATTTTAGAAAAAAAAATGGTATTTTTATTTTTCTATCTTTAATCAAAAAATTTAATGTAAATATGATCATGATATTCATATCTTTTATATTTTAGAATAGAAATTTGATTGCACCAATATTTTTTCAGTCAAAGGCGGCTCAACAGTTAGCAGATCAATTGGGTTTTTATTTTATCCCTGAATTTCAAATAGATGAAGTATTGATAGATCGATTCGGAAATGATTATCGAAATTATTATCATTTGGTTAGTTTATTCGTCTTTTGATGGAGTGAAATGCATAATTAGTCTGATTAAACTTCAAATATGTCAATATCAACTAGTTACTGTGTGAAACTATATTAAACTATAAATCAGAGGATAAAAATAATTCATTACTCTTCATATTATCATTCTTTTTAGCATACTGATAGCTCGAGATTATTTACAAATTATGTTATAATTTTATTTCAAGTATTTTTTGGTTGATATTATAGTTTTATTTGTTTAAGTCCTACTGAATTTGTTTCGTTTCTTTTAGTTTCCAAAATCATTTCGTCTGTTTGATACTGAGATGTTCTTCAAGGATCCATATAATGATCAAACAGCATTAATGCGTGATCGCATTATTCGTTGCAAATTTGACCAATATTTAAATGCTGTAGCGCATATTATGAATACTGGTATGCATTTATATTTGTTTGGAGGAAATTAAATTAATGCCATGAAACATTAGTAAATGTTAATAATCGCAATTTTTGGAGACTTTTCAACTTTATTATGGTAATAAAGAAAAGTTTAATTTTTTTAATTCCCTTTTTTCCATCTTTCGAAAATAAAAAAAAAATCTGGATACAGGAAAGATTTCAATTATCTGGATTTCTCCTTCATTTTAAAATTACTGTCTTCCATGAAAATTTTAATGGGATTTCAGAAAAATTTTTCACTAATTTTGCCTATAGTCTCCTGAAGTCTTAGTGTTTGTAGAAATATTATATTTGGTACAGATGAAACAATTATTTTACTGCTCTAGACAAAGCTGAAGAATGATTAAAGGTCATCTAACAAAGAATTTAAAGCTTTTTCATTCATAGAAGCATTTATAGGTCAAGGTGTTGTGTTAGAACGTTCACCTCATACCGATTTTATCTTCGCTAATGCTTGTCGTGCTAAAAATTATATTGGACCAGAATGTAAGCGTTTAGCTATTAACTGCATATAGTATTGATTTTTGAAATACTTCCAAATCACGATTATTTGCATGGATAGGTAGCTGTGTCTTTCTTTTAAATCGCTTTATTTTTTTCTTATCTTATATTATTTTATCATGTATTAGCGATTTTCCTATCACTGATAAAGTTAAATGTGTGACAAAAAGATCGTATCATTAAATAATTACTTCAAATTAAACTTTCCCGAGATTTCTTCATATTTCATTGGTTGTTCTTTCTAGATTTTACCTATTACTTCATTGAACGCAGAAACATGTTGCCGCATTGCAGTGTTTGGCCACATCTGGTTATTTATTTAGATGTGCCAGTCGACAAATGCTTACAGAATATTTGCGAAGAAGGCAATGTACGTTATTTTTTGTACTGATGTTTGGGATTCCTTTTTTATTTGTGTAAAATATTTATTTATGCTTCCTTTGTGATGGACAACTTTCACGTTTATTTATCTCACAATTTTCTGAAATTTAAAGTTAGTAATTCGTAAGATATTAATATTTTATAAAGTTACAGGCTAACAAGATAGCAGTTATCGATCGCACTTATTTGCAAACGATAGAAAATTCATACAAAGATGCATTGAAAGAATTCAAGTATCCAAAATTTTCTGAACATTGAAACAAATATTATAGTTTATTTCCTTAATACTTTTGTAGATGAAGTTTGCAGCACTCGTTCATTTAGTCTTGTGCACAACATTTTTACATAATCTTATGAAAAGATATGTTGTTTTTATCTCAGTAGAAGATAAATGATTTGGTTATCACTACAGAAAGCACTCAGAAATTTTGGTTTATGACTGGGAAACACCTGGAAACGTGGAAAACATTGTAGAAGATATCGAGGAAATCGATTTCGATTACTTTAATTTGCACAATAGTGATGTTTTTGGATCTTGGTTGAAAGTTAGGAATGAAATGGACTACACTATCATTCGAAATTTGTACTTTTTTGCATTTTTAATCTAAAAATAATATGGATATCAAGTACATCCCAATAAAGAATAATTTAAATGATTACTGCTTCCACTCTTATTTATGCAGAGCAATTAAGATTTATAATGATTGTTAATAAAAGAATAAATAGATAATGAAAGAATTATTTCATGAAGTAAGTAGCTATTAAATTGCAATTTTGTTCCTAATAACCTAAATATAAATGAATGTTAAATAATAAATTTTTTACTTGTTACTTTGTTTTTGCTCCGTAGGATTTTCATGATAAGTTCTCTTCTACATTTTCAGTGTTACCGATAAAAGAGAAGCGCATGCATTATCATTTTTGGGTCTTCCTTCTCACGAATGTGGTGAAATTTATCAAAGTCCTCGGGAACTTGCTAGATTTGTTCAATGCATTCATAATGAGGTAATATTCTGGTGGGGTTTTTTTGATTTTTCGAGTCATTGTTTCTTTTAAAACATGATGATGTTTGCAATTTTCGCTGATTATATAGCAGCTTTTTCTTCCTTTTTGTAACCACTGTTTCTCAGTATCAGCGTTGCATCATATAGTTTTTTCCTCTTATTTTACATTTTAGCATATAAAATTATCTATCCAAATGAAATATTTTCAGATTTTGAAAACACCCTATGTTTATTCAGCAGTTAGAAATACAGGAGATAATTTTGGATGGTTTAGTAAAGTAATATCGTACACGAAAGGAGAACCATGGTCTTGTTAAATTGATTTTTTAAATGTTTTAGAAATATTACAAAACAGTGAACGGAATTTACATTTTATTTGGCATTATATATATTCATGGAAAGTCGGTTTTTCCTGTACATCTGACTTCTAAATTTGATAAAACTTTTGGTCAATTTCCAATTTTCATGAAATTTCAGGTTCCAGTATTACTATAAAGACGCATTTCTGGAAGATCTTACTTGTATCAGTGAAGTCATCGCTGATCCTACACATAAGTCTTTCTACAATTCCATTCAAACTGAGCATTAGTTTTCTAATCTGGTTAAGGTTTACATCATGTTAGGAAAATGATTTCTCTTATCTTTTTAGCTTATGTAAATTTGTATAAAGCATTTGTTACTGAGCATATTTTATGATGCTGTTTATATATTAGATAAATTTAATTTTTCGTCCAATAAGTTATATATGATTGTTTAAAAGTGTATAGCAAAAATATTGTGCATTTTTTTGATTAAGATGTTTTTCATTTCTTTTGTAGGAGGATTCTTATAATAATGCATTCGTCAGTGAAAGTAATAAATTAAAATAAATAATTCATACTTAATTATCTCTTCAATGAGCATTTTCTTACAAATTGAGAAAATGTAATCCATTCATGCTCAATAGTAACCAATATAAAGTCGTATTAGTGTAACTCAAAAATGAAACGCGAAAATGTTTAAATGATCATTGAATGTGAATGAAAAAATAACCTACCTATTAAAGTGACAAAGTAATGAAATGTGTGCAAATTTGCATAATTACTTTTTCATGCATCTATAAATGTGTAAGATATCTTGGACAGTTTACTTAAAATGTCGCAAGATAGGAAGTACGGCTTAGATGTGGAAGCAAATAAAGGATCTGACTCGTAATGACTTTTATTTTTCAGTTTTTGCTTCTAAAAGAGTACTGTCAAGTTCAGGGATTAATACCATTAAGATAAGGACAAGTATGAAAAATAAAGTTAACATTCTACACTGGATCCCTTATTATTCACTGTATGCCTACATCGTTGTGTGACTATAATGGATTTAAGCTGAAGATTCAATTTGAAAAGTTAAGCAATTTACACTCAAAGTTTGCAGAATGTCAGAAGAGGATTTGCTAGCCACCTTCACATGGCTTCATTTCATTGTAGCATTGCATGTCAGTTTAGCTATAAGTTTATGCATTTTCACAGTGATAGGTTATGTAGTCAGCATCACTCCAATGGCTCTCATTGTGCTATTCATTTTCCAAGTATTTATAGCATTTCTTGGTCTTACAGCTATAAGTCAAAATCGTCAAGGTTTGTCCGTTATAATTTAACTAGCAATAGATCTAAATTACTTCTAAAACTAAAAATAATGATAATTGCCTCACTAAATAACCTATAATACAATTTAATTGCACTCAGTACCAAATAAGAGTCAGTAATTTGTTATAATCAGTAACAATTGAGCTTAAATAAACTTTTAACTGTAATTGATACAATAATTGTGATCCATATTAATAATTGTAATTGATTGGTATTAGACTTCGCAAGTCAAAACATATTCAATTATCACAAATACTTTGTAGATTTTCAATCATTGTATGTATTTATAAATGCTGTAACTGCTGGATCAGCCATTATTTGGTCAATTTTCATTCTTTTGAGTAGTAGTCATTATTCACACTATTTACTTATCTTACTTCTCCTTATTGCGCTTTATTCGGTTTATTTTATTTTGTGTTATGTGAAACTGATAATTATTACATAAAAATTTTTGTATGTAAGCAAAAATGATAGACGCAATATTTTTGATTTCCATCAAGTATAACTTTCCGAGTATTTTTTGCTCAGTGCATAAATTCTTATCTATTTTATCAAATTTAAGCTTAGTACTGTAAAATAATAACTTCTGTTAAAGGCAGTTTAAACGTATGCTTTTCATTTAAATCAGCCATTTTCTTGTTGTTTGTTTAGCAAAGAATAAGTAAGTAACTTTCTAATGCCTAAAACTACCGTGGAAAAATGCTTATGAACTTATTTATGTATACTTGTGTAAGTTTTTGAAAAAGCTTTTTTAGATTCTGACAACAACTATACTAGTATTTTGGGCGCATAAAAAGGTACCACAGCCATTACACAAATTGATAACATTAAATGTCGTGAGTGTTTTCTCAGTAATTAAATTACCACAAGGCGATAATGATGTGAAGTTGGAAACAAACAATCTCCATAATAAATTTCACAAAAGTAAGCACATTTTAAGTAAACACAAAAGCTTAAACTTTTACGTACTTCAGTTTGATCACCAAAAGATGTAAAATTAATGACTTGCAAATTATATGGTCGCTTCTTATGCATACAGTATGTGAAGGTTTTTATAAATAGAGTTACAATAATTCATTAGCATATGTAAATAAAGCAATCAGTTTCATACAAATCTTCTGATTAATTCACAGTTGATCAAAAATCAGTAAGACAAAAATTTGAAAAAAGTAACAACTAAGACAATGATTTTACCTTTTGAATTCCTTAAATCCACATATTCTGATATGCTTATACAAGTATAAGTGATATTATTGTATGCAGTAGATATTATTGAACATAAATCATATTAATGGATATATCATCTTTTCAGTACAAGTGATATCATTGATTTTTAGGTAAGTCACTGGTGAAAATGAAAGAAGTTGATTCTAATGAAACCCTACATGGAAATTGCAAGAGTTAGCTTGCTTACATTAGTAGACAACTGAATAATATTTGCTCGAATCTTCATTTGTTCTTTTGCAAATAATTAGTTGAGCACAAAAGACTGGTTTGAACAATTTAGTTCAGTCTAATTTATTAGACATAAGTTGAGGATAGTGTCAGAATAAGCAAAAGCTTAACAAATTACAGCGACGGGTCCATGTGAGGATCAAGAAAGAATATTAGAAATACATAAGCCAGATCGATCAATGGAATCACAAAAATCCTTAACAGATGACACTAATTTGAAAGGCAATTATTACATTTTCTGCCAAATTCATAGGTTCGATAAGAATTTTCTAAAACAAAAGCATTCCAGATATGTATTTAAAATATGCAGTGACAGGACAAGCAATGAGTAATCAAAAGTCTTTATGCAAATTTTTTAACTATCATTTTTAATATGTCTTTTTAAAAAATTACAGCAGCTATTAACTCTTAATTTTGAATTTTCTTCCACTTTTTTTGTTGTAAATAGGACTGAAATTTCAGAATATTTGATAAAAATGTGAGACTTTCAGATGAGTCTAAAATAGAAATTTGTCGATGCGAAGACGAAACAATAAATGAAATCAACACTACCACTAATGCTTTTTCACCCCTCCAGCACTCAGATTCCGCTCAGATACAAACTGCTAAGGTATTTTCAAGTGTCCTGAAATACTGAGAATTAAAAAAATTTTCACGTTTTATTGCAGCAACACAGCGCTATAAATAACAGTACAGGGAATAATTTATATTCAAGAAACTTAGCAGTCCTGAAAAATACTAATCCATCTTTATGTACATCTGATCTAATCAATGGTAATTTTTACTACGGTAGACTCATTTTCAAGAAGAAATTTGGTCACATAAAGTAAGTTCTTTTAAAGTATCAAATGTTATGACTAGAACTTGTGCATACTTTTTCAATTAAATGAGCTGTAATCAGTGCTCGATTTCCAATAGCAAGAAGTAAAAATCTTAGATGAGAATGCAAAAAATTTCAGGAATAAACGACAAAAAAATACTATTCCACCATTTTCTCCGTTGGAACCAAACATTTTCCACTAGTGTTTAACACAAGAAGCTAGACTTGAAAGGATAATCTAACAACGATTAAAAGTATTGTCAAGCGAAAAGAAATGACTGCAAAAAGTCCTTCATAAATAGTGCTTAATTTTAATAATTTCGGAAAACTGTTTCTCATTTATTTAAGTACTAAATAATACCAAAATTCATGCCAAGTTACTTTTTTATTCCATTTGTTATTTTGTCATTTACTTTAATTATTTAAAATAAAGCTTTCTTGTTGTATTTACGAGCATTTTGCTACATTCAGAGGGTATTTTAATTAAGTGAAAATAAGCGATAGAAGATTATAACTAAGTAAATCATTACCGACTACAAATATTGTTCTTTGGCATACTGTCGTTTTACTTACATTTATAAATAGCAATAATAATTTCACTTTACTTTCATTCTTTATTTAATACAAACATGTCACTAGCTTGACCGTCCATAAATCATTATGCTAAAAGCCAGCAAAAAATTTTAACAGCAGAGTGCGCTGGTATAAGGATTTTTTAAGATTATGAAACGATAATTTTCATAGAAGGTGCGTCATTGTTGTCTAATACTACTCCAAAACTACGCGGTGATTTTGATTGTGAGACTATACATAAATAATATTTGGGATGGTCTAGAAGGTTTGGGCTCTTTTAAGTTCTGTTAGACTTATTAAGCGGGTATTAGGAGACACATCCAGACGGAATTATACTCGTTTGTGCAATCAGGGAAAGTCAAGATATTACACCAAAAAATCAAAATAGTTAGAATTTTTAGCGGTATTTTCAAAATTTCTAGTCTTCTATGCAGAAGAAGAAGTTACAGTTTCTTACGACTCGTTTCTGATAATTTGATTTGTTTGGAATGATAGTCTGTTGCATTTTTTTCTTGTTTATTTCTTTTAGTTATGTCAGTCAATATGTCTCTTTTCCGCTCCTTTTTTTGCATAGGTAACAGTTTTTATTCAGAAGAAATGGATGGTGATGATCAGCTGTTAGACATAACTGATAATGGAAGAGCTAGTACGAACGGTAGTCATAATCAGAGATCGACATCACTTTCTTTTTTCAGCGACAGTTTTATTTTAAAACATGGCCAAAAACCACTTTGTACTCTCTCATTCGTATTAGATTTTGAAAATGAAACCATACGTATGCAACTTGAGGTTCATTTTTTGATAATTGTAATATGTATTGTGATATATATTTGTGTTAGTGCATTAATAGCAAATTATGGCTTCTAAATTCCATTTAAAATTAAACAAGTTGATAGTTATGTGAACTTACTGCTTGTAAAAATATTGCAAAGATTTCTTTCTTGTTGAGAGCTTTATTTAAAGGGTTTATTTATTACAGAAAGATTTAAAATTACTTGGAGCAAAAGTTTTGGAGACCTTTGATCCTGACAGAAATAAAAAACCGTCTTGTGTTATCACAGATCATCCATATGCACGATATTTAGAGAAAGTAACAAGAGCAGAAAATCCCACAGTAAAGGTAAGGTCTTCTTTTTATTTATAATCTTTAACTCATTCTTAGCGTATGGTTCTCTATTCCAGAAACATTTCAGAACATAAATTCCTTGCCGGTATTGCTTCGAGCTGCAATACGTAGTGGTGTTCGTATAAGATCATCAAATTCTTTTGTACTCATTATATCAAACGTGAAAAACCGACTGAAAATAATCGACAGGATGAAAATGACACCAATGATAACGAAACGTGAGGTTGATTTTAAAGATGGCATAAGAAACTCTATCATTTAATTTAATATTGCATGAATATATATATATATATATATATATATAATCAGCTGTTGGACATACTGGTAACGGAAGAGCTAGTATAAACAGTACAAACAACAGTCCTAATCAGGAAATCTACATCATTTTTTTAGCTACAGTTTTATTTTAAAATATGACCGAAAACTACTTTGTTCTCTCATTTGTATGAGATCAATACATATATCTGACTTCTTGATTTTCGAATTAGATCGTGTTTGTCTTTCGGCGTTCTCGCTGTACTCTCCCAGCAGTCAGTTCTGCTGGTTCGAGTACGCTCTATATTTCTTTTCATTAAATTGGCGCACTCAGAAATATGAGCTCCTTATTCGATTTTTTGAACAATTTCTCACGTTTGTTAATTTGATTTGTTTCCATTCGTATAGTCATTTTATGCCTATAATCATTTATATTTTACAGGTAAGCATACGTTTGCTAAAAGCTCCATTTATAAAATTAGAAAACAACAGTCAATGTTATATGCCTTACTGGAAGGAATTCAGTTCAAATTCGAATTTTCGTCCTATTTACATAGGTCAAACAGCTGGCAAATCCATATTTCATAGAGCTTCTCTTGATGTGGGGAAACGAAAGTATAAAAATTCTGATCGTGAAATTTCTTGAAGATGAAATTATTTTTAATTTCATAATTGCTTTTACAGAGCGACTTAATTAATCTCTTAGAAATATTTCAACAAGCTTTAATTCCTTCTTAAGTGGCGAGAAAACTTTTTATTTCAAATTAATGATTTATGTGTCATTCAAGGAAAGAAAAAAGTAATGTGAAGATTCGAGCTCGAAGTCGTGTTGGTAATGGATTCTGCGATATTTGTACACGTAGTTGTAGAGATCTACAGTCGGTTGGTTTTTCATTCATATGTTGGCATCCCCGGATTCACATTTGTTTTCAGCATTTTTATAAAATTCTGCTGTACTTAACATATGAATATATTCTGAAAAAAACTTTATCGCAAACTGAGGACATCTCAGATCGAGCAGATTATTTAGGAATTAGATATTCTGGATTTTATGTTTAACTTCAGATTAAATGCTCCCCTAATTTTAGCATTTTCTGTGTCAGGAGCATCTGACACATATCCGTAGCCCTGGTTTTTACGACGAAGTGGACGCTTTATGTGGGTCATTTGTAAATGAAATCAAAGTGCCGAAAAAAAAATCCCGAAAACATTCGACCCGAGAAGTATCGACTTCAAAACGTTCTTCTGGGTCAGTGCTTTTGCATTTTAAAATGTTGCTGATTAAGTTCGTGTTGCAACTAATGAAAATGTTCTGTCTACGCTGCAATTCGCATTTTCACTGCTAAATGTATTTTAGAGTCTCGGAACGACAGCCCTGAACTTGGACGCATATATCACCTACGCCTAACCAATTGCAGTCCTTCTCGCTTCTCTTTTTTGACAATTGTATTTACTTAATTGATTTTAAGAATAATCACTTTTACTTTGTACCTCAGTAAATAAATGAAGCCTCAGGACCCAAAAGAGGGCTTCTAGCATACCCGAATGCTTACTAGATCTTGACATCATTGCAGTCATCAGATCTTCTTCATATTCTTGAAACTGTCAACATGATACTTTGTCCGGATGTCATTCGCAATAAACCGTTATCATGCTGGCTTCAGGTGTCTAAGTTCAACACATGAACTTCACAAATTTATTTTCTCCATAAATTTTGTTTCCGATCGATAAATTGGTGAAAGCAGTTCATCAATTTAAAGTATTAATGAACCAAAATATCCAATTACCAAAGTCTTTTTGATTGCTACAAACTTACAGGACAGATCTGGAAATGTTTATTGGAGGCCTGCAAGCTACTAACGAATATGCATATTAATAGAGTAGTAACGTTGAGATGGTACGAATACTGCAAGGAATTTGGAACTGAGGATGAGGAAGTATACATACGAGTCAATTAGATACAAAACATGTAGGGGAGAAGGGTTCAAGTTTCTCGTTCTATGCATCAAAAGAAAGATGCATTAAACTGCACAATGCAGTGCGTCCTAGTATTATGGTTTCTCATCATTATCAAGAGCAATTTTAAAGATTAATAATGATATGAAGGTAATGCAAGAATAAGCATGAAGAACTGTGATATCTGTACAAAACAATATAAACAAAACAATGTTCAGTAGACTGAATGAAGTTCGAGGTTGTGAAAAGTCTAGCAAAACCAGCGCATACAAGGTGGCAAACTGTATAGGAAATACAAAAGGAAATGACCATAAGAGACCAATACTTTAAAACGGTAGACGCACTGATGCAATATACTATAAATCTAAGCATTAACAGATTTCCGACACCAAACATCGAAAACAACAATAAAAAAGACACGTGAATGTAGAAAACAAATTTTAAGGAAAAGTAGAAGGAATGAGTAAATATGTATCTTATTAATATTCAATATATGAGCTGTTGCAAAGTAAGAAGAAAGAACAGAATTTCACTGCTTACATATATATCTATTAATTAGTCATATATCCATTAATGTTTACAAGGCATTTCAAAAATTTTCATAACAGTAAATAGAAAGAAAATATACAATTGATAGCGGTAAAATTAACAATCGCAATGCTACATATCTTTTGATCAACAAAAAACACCAAAAACAGAATTAACACTACCAAAAATGGCCGAATAACAGAATAGATAAATATCAATTAATGGAAAAGTTTTCTACCAAGTCAAGCAGAAAAATATATCAATAAACGTCACTTACGACAACAGAAGCAAACAAGAATTGCTTACTTATGAATAGTTGCAATAGCAGCAACAACAACAATAACATGCATCCACTTCAGGACTGATCATTAAGCAACAACATCTTTATTTCAAATTTTGTCATTCCAACAAACTGAATATTTCAGTGAGGAAATAGTCAACGCCGTGTACAATTCATAAATACGGAATGAAACCTAGAAAACAGCCATATCCTAGGAAATAATTAAATAGTGAATGATAAACCTGGGATTCCTGGAATGTTGGAAAGATGAAGAGACTGAATGAGAAATAACGACTATCCCTCCAGTTCTGAAATTCTCTCCACATCATCAAGTGGACCATCAGGAATAAAGGTCTGGACACTAAAAGATATTTATTCCAAATTTGTTGTCTCTTCATCAAAAAGTTACAAATTATTTGGCTACACCTGATAAAGATCCACAAATGAGACATGAATGACACAAAAGAACTAATTATTTTCAAACTCTAACTTTTAAAGCTGAGAGAGAAAAAAGGATTATTTTAGAAACATTAAAGCATATTTGCACAGCTCCGTCTCTGAACAAGAACACACATTCTCTATTTACAAACACTGAGTAGAAAAATACAAGCACTGATGTTCCCTAAAAATAGATGAGATCAGATGTGTGCGCATCAAACAATGATATCACGAATATTAATAATCTATGCCAGAAGCAATGGTAGCCTAGCCATTCTTCGGAACTAACCGAAGTCTCAATCTGCAATATAAAATATCAGAAACTTAACTCTTCGAAGTTAGCCCAAATGTCTTCAACGATGACAGTGGACTGAATTTAGTGATCCAGAATTTAGAGAACATGAAACAAACATTTTCTGATAAACTTACTCTCTAACAAAGACCTTCAAAGAAAGTAAAAATTTTTGACTTTCATCATACAATTTTAAATTTGAACACTTCTCGCAAGGAAATGGGAAATTCAAAAATAAATAAACAAAACACGCTTTTAGAGGCTTTCTTCAATTGACAGAACCTCACGAGTTAAAATTACCAACGTTCTGATGAATACGCAAACAAAATGAATGATTTTCTTAGTAAGGCATCCAAACTCTTTGGGATTCGAACAATTTTTATTGTCATCCATGCTGTTGAACCACTGGAGAGGAAGACGAAGCCACTGCTACAGAATGAACTGTTCGTGGATTTCTCAAACGTTTCAGACGTTTCGAATAATTATATCGTAATTGCTTCCAGCGCTTAACATAAAATTTGTGCAGTGCCGCTCCCAACTGCCCAACTGGTGACTCATCCTCGTTAAACGTTCGGCAGTTTTCAAAAATTAGTTCCACATCTTCTATGAAACTTTCTTGGGTCGCATATCTGAAAATTAAAAAATGCTTTCATATGTTTTTTTGACATACATTATATATTATAATAACAATAATAATGAGACGGATGCTAATCTTCTGCAATATTAGTACTGACGTTCGATATTGCTTCGGCAGTATTGCTATTGAACAACGGCGTTGATCGAATAAGATGCTTTTCAAGTATTTTCTTGAGCACTATCGAATGGATATATTCCTCGACATGATCGGATACATGGTTTTTTTCGCATAGAGTTTATGGAATTTACTATCCTATCCTACATCATTACAGTCAGGTCATTACATAAAGAATTATTTTATACATTGCATCTGTGCTGGAAGTCCAATAATTTTTCCTTTGTGCGGTCTCGACTGCGAAAAAATCTATTACTGACTAATGATAATGATTTCAACCCTCATCAAGATTACTTAATGTCGATTCTTACCGCACACCATGATTATGGATCAATCCCCATCAATTTTATCGTTACTTTTGCACATTAACTCCCATTTCCATATTCTCATAACAATCCTCTGAAAGGGAGTAGTTCCGTTGCGTGGAAAGAACATATTTTTTGCAGAGTCCCGAATGGATAGACCGCAGTATCCTCAGTATGTTTTCTGGTATAATCATAATACAGTATTTCCTTACACTACGTTGCCAAATGATCCACCGTCTTCGAAAGCTTCTTGCAATATAAGATCACACCCTTTTCAGCTTCAAACATAACTGTATCCTCGTGACAATATCACGCCTCATCTCGCGGAATGTTTTCGAGTCTTAACCACATTGATGAATGGGTCGCTAAAGCTAGCTCATTACTCCTCACCCTGTGTGACGATTTCCTTTTCTAGCTTGCTATACTGGAGTGCTTTCTAGCCTGCTGATAGGTTTACAACGGTTGCTTCGTATAACAGGTTGTATTTACTCTTAACGTGGGACACAATGGTGAATGATTTATTAGATTATGGTGAGATCGTTCACCGCCATGACGAATTTCTTGCTATTTAATACAGTTGTGGCAAATCCCTCATTTTTACTAAAATCTTTGCTCGGACTTCATCATAATTTCTTCCAGTAAGCGCACTACTGATGTATTTTATTATGACAAGGTATTTTACTCTAGAGCTCTGCCTAAAAGTACTGCCGTATTTGATGCAGAGAAGCTCTTAAAAAAGATTTCCCATCATATATATAATTCCGAAAATTAATCTACACATTAAAATTTCAACAACCTACTTATTGACTTCAATATTTAGTCGTATTTGATGCAAATCCATTGGTTTCTTGATAACTTTTTTGTAGAATGGCACTTCTTTAGTATCTACAGGATATTGAAATGGTGTGGACTCCGGTCTTGCCCACAATTCTTCAACCATCGAACTATAATTTGGATTTTCTAGTAAAAGCAAGAGCAGTTTGAATGTTATAAAATTTCAAATATCCATCTTTTGTTCCCCACTAAAAAGGTTCAAAAAACAAAAGCTACTAGGTAGATCTTTTGTTCTTGTCAAATAACTATCTAGGGATTACTAGAAAAGGTTCTTCATCATATCCGGAGGAAAGTCGTAATCAGCCGGTGTCATTCTTCGCCTGTGTCGTGGGGTTTCTTGCTTGCCACCGCTTGTTTCTTCCTGCACATGAACAATTTGCTTTCCTTGTCCTTCTGGTTGAGTAACGAGCATTTCTACATCACCATTAAGAAGGGAGTTGGCAAGCTCCGATGAAAAACCATCCGCCTAAGATTAAAATAAAGTTAATGAACATAAACAAAAATGTCCTAAACGACTTATGCTTCTTAAATGAGTGCAAGTTATGCAGAAACTTCTCTATAGGTAATACCACTCATTGATGAAAACTTCAAATTTCAAATGATAACAACTTACATTAAGACAACCTGGACAAGTCCATTGTTTCGGGTCACTAACTGTAGGCGAACGATCAAAACAGGAGATATGATAACCATTGTAACATTTGGAACACACAATAATCGGTTCAATCGGATGCGAGTTCGGCTGATTCCACTTAGAGCACAAAAGACAAACAACTTTGCGGCACGCACGCTGGACACATAGAGGACAGTACCACTCACCATCTGGAACCACCGCTATTCGTGGCTGAAAATACATACAGCTGTTTCAGAAAGCACACTCTGTAAACAATGTCATTAATACTATTCTTAAAGCTATATTTTCAGGAAAAAACCTTACACGAAAACAGTACATGTGATAACCCATATCACATGCATCACAAAGCAGCAGCTGACTTTCATTTTCACTTGTCCGACAAATCTGACAACTTGCTTTCATTATCGACTTTTCCCAAGCAATAGCTGAATCTAATGCCTGAAATCCCAAAGAAGTATTCACTCTGTCGAAGAATTATTTATGCGACAAAATATTATAAACATAAATTTGTTCTGTTCTTTCTGTAGACCAATTTACTCTTACAATATTTCTACATTTATTTAAATTGTTTCAAACTAATTTTTGCCTTAATAACACCAGGCTTCTACGATAGGCTTTTGCATTTTTGGTAAACATATTAAGTTGGATGCTTGATAATGGAAAAGATATTCAAATCTGTTATGCAAACAATGAGACTCAAAATGTACCTGTATCGCAAACATGATCTGCCCACCAGTTTTAGCTTTTTGTACATAATCTCGCCAGCGTTGCAAAAGTTCAGTATTACCACTTTCGTCTACTGCAATGGCTTCACCATCATAATGGCAACTCGTACTTGATGATTCTGAAGGTTCTGATTGAGGTTCGCCTCCATCTACGACAGCACTTGCATCAACATTATTACTGCCATTTTGAACATTTTGCTGTTGCGTAAATAGTATTTTTTCGGCAGGTATCGTTGTCCTAGTAATAAATGAAAATGATTTTAATTCTAAAGATCAATTCGTAATCAATACTTTGAGAAATAAATAAATAAAACAGATGTGATATTTTCTGAATTTACCAACTAATCATTGCAATGTGATCTTTAAAACGAAACCTAAAAAATGGCAAACGTTAAATTCATATGTTTTATATAGCTCATTCAATAATGCACAGCCTGCATCAAGTCAAAGACATAAACGAAAAGTGTTAGCTTTCAATGAACAGAACTTGAAATAGTACCCTGCATAGTAACGATGCAGTAAATAACGACGTTCAATACTTTTCTCTGCTTCTAATAGTCGCTCTTTTAGCTTCTTAAAAGAATCCCATTCCACAAAGGAACGTTTTTCTTCTGCTTCCGCATCATTGACAAACTCATAAGTATCATCAAACATCCAAGCATCCTGACTAACTTCACTTTCTGCATCATCGTCTCGGCCATCTCCAGTTGAAGGCATTGGCTGAAATGATTTGAAAAAATTTTTGTAAAAAAAGATATTTGAACCTTTTAAAATAACAATTTTACATGATAAACAAAATTTTCAAAAGAAACAAGAGTAGCGAAACGAAATTCACCATCAATTTTGATAAGACAGAGTTACCCATCAATTTTTGCCTCATGTTAAATTTTGTAAATAAACGTAATTCACTGACACGACAGTGGACATTTGCAGCGACTATTTTCTGTTCAAATGATGTGATAAGCGAGGAAATCCGATTTATCATTGCTTTATTGATTTCGTTGATCGTTAGCGGTCTACTAACACGTTCTAGTTTCACTAAAACTTCGTAATTTAAAAAGTATTATAATCGACTCTAAAAATCAAAGCGATTGTAAGTAAAATACAGAACCTATACACATTCCTTGTAGCAAAAATTTTCAGTTTCGGCGTTCATGTTAATGACGGAACTGCACAGTAGTATGAATTTTACTCGAAGTTTTCTGCAGAAAGTATTTCTTGCAAAACAGAAACTTAAAATTGAAAAGCTACTGTCGAAGCACGAATTGATGAAATATGACTGCCATAAATAATAAGATTCAATGACCGTACAGTGAGAACTTGGTTTGAATGTCAGATTATCTTTGTTGAGCACACGATGTAATATTCGTTCTCGTATTCCTCTGCCATGAAAAGCTCCTCGCAGCTGTTCCATTAGTTTTGCATTAGATATCATCCACCAACCACGTTTACATTTATTGTCCAGTCTTCTGAGTCGTACTGTGAAAGAAAATTTTTTTTACAAGTTAACAATATCTTTGTTACAATGCTATACCAATACCTACAGTTAATACAAGCAAAACTAACCTTTTTTTCCTTTGTCTGGACGTTCTTCGCTACCACACAAAATATCCAAAATATCTTCCACACATGCAATAATGTCTGGATTGATGAAAATTTGAGGGTCCTCTGCAAAAAAGTAAATACCAGAGGTAAAAATAATGAATTAAAATTATGCGCTAGAAAATATTAGTCGACCCCGAACTTAATCCAAACTAAACACTTACCGACAATAGAAGGTGGATCTTGTCGGCACGTGACATCAACATTAATTGCAGGGTTATGAAGGCTTGAAGAAGCAATGCTTTCCACGAGAGGTACACCAATACGCTGTAGCACCCAGTAAAAGCGGTGGAACCGATCCTACAAGAACTCAGAAACATATATTATATATACTAAAGACTTTGAAGAAATGCAAACATACTAAAAATTTCACGGTTTATCAGCACTAATCAATGCTTTTTCTCCACTTTTTTGCAAAATAAAGTACAATTTAATATATTAAACAAATTGAAGAAAATTTTGTTTTATTTAATTTTGTTTCTGCTTGACTGAACTACCCATTTTTTTTAATCTCGAGATCATAAAGATTTATCAATCGCCTCTTTTTTTATACCTGTCCAATGGGTTGAATACGGACACGATTGATTAATAAGTTATGCCTCTCACGCAGCTCTTCTACTTCGCAATTCAGTCTTCCTATATAAGCCTCTAATTCATCAACAGTCATAGCTTCCTCCTGAAGAAATAAGTTATAATCAATAAATTTTGCACACTGTATGTAATAATGTTAATTAAAAACAAAGATTTATAAAACTACAGACATGAAATTATGGAGATTACTTTAAAAAAATCTACAATACTCAAAATGAAGACATATAAATCGCGTTATTTAAAGTACTCCAAAAAACTGTTATTTTAGGTACTCTAAATATAATGAAGGTTGAATTCAAAAATTCCAGTTCATACTTCTTCAGTTAATACATCACATTGACCCAATCCTGGTGTGAGAGCTTTCAATCGAGATGGTTGCAGCAACGATTCCACTTCTTCTGATGATTCTGAAGGCTCCGAACCAGGAGTTCCTGCTCGACTTGAGGCAACATCCTCGTCTTTAATATCATGTCTAAGCTAAAAAAAAGGATTTAAAAGAAGTGAAAGTTCTAACTTGTGATATATGGTTTCTTAATCAATGAATATCAAAATTTTATCATTGAGAGGCTTTTGAAAATAGAAATTAATGAAAATCAGACATTTTGACTCGAATCAACATAAAATGCAGTAAGAAAATAGGTAGCACCAATCTTTCATTAAACCTCATGCTTTAGGAACAAATTACCAAAACTTGTTTCAGTGTAAAGTAATGAAGATGAAGAACAATGTAGTGAAAAAATAACTTACCCGTTTCAGAGCTGCTCGTTTACGAGTCTGTACTGCTCGCAGAGCGCGTGATTTACCTTCACGAAGCCATTTTTCACCTTTCAATCGTGTCATTTCCTCCATATTTGATTCAATATCCCGTACAACATTACGACAATATAAAAGCTCATTGCACAAGAAAGCCAAAATACTAGCTTTTGATTCTGGATCCAAGCATTCAAATGAACTGCCTTCTAATTTCGCACCAAGCTAAGAGAGGTTAAACATTACATAAATGAACTTAGTTGTGATTGAGTGATCTTGACAAATCTTAACAAATCATACCCTTTTTCCTTCTTCATCACGTGAGAGAAGAAACATTTTCAGCAATTCTGAATAATTTTCTCGATGAACACCCACATCCTTTAAGGCCTGGCCGAGTGGAGTCCGTCCAGCGATTCCTGATGGTAATCCAGGGTATTCTAGGACCAACTGCAGTAAAGTTTTGGTAAGTAAAAGAAAACTTTTGAGATGAACAGGATCATTCTGCAGGCCAGCCAAGAATTCATTCAGGGTCGGTAGAGTGTTTGGATCTGAAATAGACAAAATCAAATATATATTACAATTCATAACTACCATATTAAACAATTTTAATATATAATAAAAAGCCTTGATAATTCAAAAACATACAAAATTAGCTCACCAATTCTTAAAACATGCCCGAAATTGCGCACAAATTCATCGACCATCAGAACATTTGCAAATGTAGGTGCATTGACGCTAAGATTTTCAATGGAATCAAGTGTCGGCAATTTCTACAATTAAAATTACTAAAATGCGCTACAATTGTTGTGGTAGTCTCATTCATAGCTAATTAATAAATAAAGGTATAAAGTGAATTATAAAAACTTCAAAAATCCAGAAGTTCATATACTCATACTCGTGCTTCTTCAATCAAAAGATCATCTGTTGGTAGTCGAAGTGCTTTTAGACGCTCTTCCTGTCTTTCTTCATCCGTCAGATCAGATTTAGTCGGCTTCGTTTCAACTGCACCAGTATTTGGAATGATCACTGTAGGAACAGCAGTGGTAGTAGTAGTTGCTGAAGTAGAAATAGTGGTAGAAGTGGATATAACAGCAATATTGACAGCTCCAGCACTAGTAGAAGTGGTAGTTGTTGAAGTAGAAGTAGGAGAATCAACAATACAAGGTGAAATGAGACTACCAACGGCTATTGCTGTAGCTTGAGAAGTAACAGGAGTCCCTGAAGGTTGCACTCGACAAGGTGTTGTGACTGATATTGGCTGCTCCATCTGAAAGCTAATGATTATTAATACAATTGTATGGGAATAAAAATTATATTGAAGTATTATCCTTAATTAACTCAGCGAAAAATTGTGCAAATATAGCACCTTAGGTTTCTTGATTTCTGGTTCTCCTTCAACGAGCAAATCTCCCGTTGTTATCAAAGGCAGTTGCTGCTGCTGTAACTGAAGATGACGCTGCTGCAGTTGCTGACCCTGACACTTAAGAAATACGAGTAAATGATATATATGGAATTTGGAACTAGTAAAAACTTCAATAATTAAATAATGTGATAAATGCATGTAAAGTCACAGCAATACTGTAATTAGAAGAGTTCTTTATTGACAAAGTGCAATTAATAAGAAGGCGATTTTAATCTTTCAGAGATATTTTCAGAAATGCTTTGTTCAGCTTCACTACCTAGTGCTGAAAATTTTAATCTCTACTTTACTTATGCAACGTCGATCTCGTAGATTTTTATTCATAACATAAATCGTAGTTTTTAAAAGTTATAACATAATGAAGTAGGTCGACCATACTATGTGATGAAAAATTTAATAACTTACCAAGGAAAGTAATAACTGAGCATACATATGTTGTTCTCCTTGACGACGCAATAACTGTCGATGTAACTGTCGAAGAGTAGCTTCTTCCATTAATTTCATTGAATTTTTATCAACTGCTGAAACTGATAAACCTCAACTTTGGTAAATTTTACACGTATAAAAAATGGTAATTTTTAATACGTGGTGATTTTTTTGGTATTTTTTTTATGGTAATTTTTTTTTCAACTTTTTTACACGTATAAAAACCTGGCGGCTAATATAAGGTACAACTAACTTGATCACAAAGCTGCAATTATATATTTAACATGTTAAAAAAATAGCAAAAATACACCAACAGAAATGGTAATAACATAACGTAACAGAGGAAACAAAAAAATAAACTTCTGAAGTAAATAGTAGCTCTTTTTGCTTTCAACTCTTCTGTTCAATTCATTTACTCCAAATTTTTGATATTAAAAAGCAGTGAAGTTAGAAGTATAGACACCAAAACTCACCGAACGTTGATGACTGATCAGTCCCTGCTAAAGAACTTGGTGCTTTAACATGAGCACCAGATGATCTACGAACAGTATTAGTAGCAGAACAATTAGCTATTTCAGCCAGAATCTTCTCTTCTGATACTCTATCAGGAACCTATTAAAAATGATTTTCTTCAACACTTATTTTTTTTAGACAGATGTTTGTGAAACTGAAATAAAATTAAGCTATAATGATGAGGTAAACTGTACTAACCTTAGAACCATCTTTGTCATCTTTAAATAAAATGTATTCACCAACAATAACTTTGCAACTGAAGCTAAAATTTTCTCTGCCAATATTTTTGATATTCTTTTTTGTAAGATACTGAAAAACAAAGAAGGTTAGGGCATGTAATTTACTTTCAATTTCATAGATTTAGTTATTATGACATTCGAAATCTTTAATTTGGTTTTACTATGAAACTATGACAGAATCACTCTAACAAAAAGTGTGTAAATACATACTCGTGTTACTTCAGCATATGAACCAAGTTTTTTACCACATGGTGCATAATAAATAACGTCACCTCTTACACCACTAGCACTTATTGTGCGTATACAAGTCTGGCGTCTCCAGCTGAATTAACAAAAAAGTGAAATTTTTACGTTTCAATTATTAAGAGTAAAGTTATAATAAAAATCAAACTATTAACACATATAGTGGCGAATATATGAAAACAAGAAGAAAAGTATGCTATTCGAATATGTTTACATAACATTGTCTTTAGTAGTTTTCTACAACCATTTAATGAGGTAAGCCTAAAAACTAAGAGCCCCTTAACTTGATTATATGATTCTTATCAGGTTAAGATCCCGATTAAGTATGTGAAGTCTGATCCTATCTAATAAGCAGTAAGTATCAATAAACGCCTCTTTAATGAATTCTATTTTCCGATAAAGTAAACAGACAAACCAAACTCTAATAAAAATCCATAAAGGCATATATAATGACAAGCGTGTTATTCTTGCACAAAAAGTGAGAAAGTTAAACCAAACTCTAAATTAAAACTATAAACGCGCAAAATGGCAATCCAGTGAAAAACATACACCTCATAAAGCAGTGAAAACAAACCCAGATTTAAGTGGTATGCGTATCAAAGATGCATCTACTTGAGTACGCTTTCTTGAACTTTCAGAATCTACACCGCTTGCGTGATCAGCAAAACTACGTCCACGCTCCTTTGATCCACTCTTCGACTTACGAAACGATAAATCCAAAGGCGACTCGTTTAATCGAGATGATGTAGATGAAGCTGGTAGCGAGCCAGATGCGCGAGAATTGTCTTCTTTTTTACAGCTTGTACTATAAAATGAAACTTTTACAATTAAAAAAACCATATCTCATTGTCGAATTTAAGTTAACTGATGCCTGAAACACTATCTCGACATTTTTTTAAATATAGATAGAGCACATATTAAACATATTGTAGAACTAAAAAGCAAAAGTTTATCTTTGAATAAAAATATTCACTTCGAAACATGCTGATGAGCTGTTGTGATTCGCTTCAAAGAAGGATTACCAACACTGTTAACACACGTATTACTACTGCCCTGACGAATGGAAGGAGTAACCGTGTTTGCAACTGCAAATCGAGCTCGTTCAAAATTAGCAGCATTTTGCAATACTGCAGCTAAAATTTCGTTTTGTTGCAGTTGTTGTTGTTGCTGTTGTTGTTGCTGCTGTTGAGAAGCTGAGGCAGCCAATGCTGCATAGCAACGCGCTGATGCTTCCAGAATATTTGAATTTAATGAAATCCCTGAAGTCGACGGTACTTGATTTGTAGGTAGAGAAGAGATACCATTTCTCGATCGGTTGTTATCTCTGAAAAGCAATATAATCAACTGATATGTTGCACTAGCTAGGATAATACTTGATTACATTTATAGTCGTAGTCAACTATGAAAATAAGAGAGCAAACAGTTTTCATTTATTAGAAAAAAACTGACGCAAACACGGTAATTTTTGCACTTATGGAAGTTCACGAAAAAAAATAATTTACCTGCGTTTAGGTATTTCACCCGGTTCTAAACCTTTTGTAGGTGAATCTGGATCAATATTTAAAAGACCTAAGTTTGTTGTAGAAGTGGAAGCTATGTCAGATACTGAATAACCTATAGGTTGAGATGATGATTCTCTACTGTCAACTTCAGCAGCAGTCTGTTGATTACCTTAAATGCGGATATAATAATACGAGTAAATACGAAATTTTTTGCACCACAGCACAAATTCATAGAAGTAACAATTGAACTGAAAAATGGCAGTCTGTTGAAATTAAGAACAAAAATAAGTTTTAAAAACAAACAATTAAATTTTCATAAATCAAATGAATTATTTGTTGTTCTACAATTCTTACAGTCTAGAATGAAAATGAAAATATAACAAACCACTACCTGAAATACTGGCTGATGTTGAACTAACACCAGCCATTCTATGCAATACTTCTTCAAATGATTCTTGCGGTAGTTGCTGCTGTGGGACAAAAAATCCAGGCTGTGATAACTGCATTACATTATTCCAAAGCAACATATCTAATGCATTTGCCGGAGGAAAGTTCATATTTGGGAAGAGTAAATTCATAGGCATATTATTTTGATTGACTGCTTGCGCAGCAAGCATTGCTAGAAAGTTCTGCTGCATTTGGTCACCCATTTTCTGAAAAAGAAAACCATCCAAATCCAATAAGTGTCTGCTTTTATTACATAAAAGAAATATGACGAATTAAATATAAAATACAATAAAGCGAATTTTCTTTATGCAAATAAATTTGATGATAAAAAAGTACACAGAATGTCTTTCATAGATAGAGCTTTTCGGAAACAACAAATATTACAAAGTTGAGATAGAGCATACTTCATGCTACTCATTTTATTGTTTGTACATTTGAAATGCATGTCAAGAAGTATCATGGAAAACTCAGCATGTAAAAGTAATTAATTTATATTAAACGATGAGAAATGCAAAGTTTGTGAAAGTATTGCTGTACTGGTGAAAGACAAAAGCAAAAGGTAATTAAGCAAATATTCATAAACTTCCTCAAATGATGGCATTGTAGATGCAAAGGACAAGATTATCACACATAAATCCATGAAAATACCAGCTTACAAAGCAACTTAGTAAGCAGTTAGTCGCACACACATACACACACATAAACATACACACACATATATATACATACATAAAATCAGATACATAGATAACAACCGACTTTTGCCACTCATTTACTACTACACACACTCTACAGCAGAGCATTTTATAAATGCGCGCTCGCTTCATTCATTACTTTTCTTCTCCATTCATTCATCCATCCATTCATCCATCTATTCATCCATCCACCTATCCATCCTCTATCCATTGCATTCCATCGAGGGGTAATGCAAGATGTTGGTTACTAACTCACACACTCAACAACGAAGACGACTCACTCACTTACTCGCTCACTCATTCATATAAAACTGGAAATAATGAAAAGTGAGTTGCCAAAGTTTGTCACTGCAATCAGGAACAGTACAAACTAATCTATCTACCTATTTGTATCTGTCTGTATCTATGTATCTATTTTATTTCAGCCTACTAGCAACCAAACGACCTCGCAGCCAACTTATTTTCTCCTGCGTACAAAAAAAATTTTATCAAAATGCTTGCTGTTGACAGTTTCACTACTTATATCCTTTTCATCCATGATTTTGTTTGCATAATACTATGTAACAACTATCTATCCGTCTATCACACTAGGATTTATTTCTTATACGTGAATGAATTAATGAATCAATGAATAAATGAAGGTCGCTATTTTCAATATTCTCTTTTAAAATATAGCTAGTAATATTTACTGAGTAAAATAGGAAGGAAATATTTACGATTACTAAACCCGTTCATCCCAGAGCAATATTATTATTTTATTAAGCATCAAAAAATCAACCAAGTGGTATGTCTAATTTTGCATCATTTACTACAATACATTTGTGATATGCCATCAATTTCACAGTGTCAATTAAGCAACACCACTTACTACATACAATACTAATCGACCAACTAATTTCACTCTTTTTCCATTTCTACATGTGAATATTTATCGCCACAGCGTTTCTCACTTCATCCAATGCTATCAGTGCATTGAAATCCTACAACTTAAGCCCAGACGCACCACTTATTTTCATAGACGTTAAAAGAACGAAATTTAACTATCGTCTTCTCATCCTTTCTACTAAGCACTCCAAATGTACGAAACCAATATTTGCCAGTGATTTCACAGCTGCAATAAAATGCACACATCTTTCATGCATCACAGCACTACTTTCCATGCTCAATTCTGCTTTATTTTTCCTTGTTACTTCTTGTGCCTTCTTTGCGTAACTCCGTTGTAATAGCATAAAGTCCAAAAATTAGAGATATATTGCGATTTTTAATTATCTGACAGCAAAGTCATTATCATCTTCATATCATAACCACTAACTTTCTATATAAATAATAAATACACAGAAAAGCAACTGCGCCTGAGCCTCAAGAATGTTGCATGTAAGATGCAAATGAAAAACTAAAAACTAAAATTGTATGTATGCACGACTTTTATAGACTTAAACCTATTCATCTACTCTCAGTACAAATTCTGCATAAACGAGTAGAAGAAAGAGATCACCGCCACTACTATTGTGCTTCCGTGAGTGGAGTGCGTATGTGTGGTAGTTGTGTTGGTTTGTGGCTATTAGAATGTCATTTCTGTCAAATTCTTTTCACATATTGCTGTTCAGTAAGGTTTTTTGATGGCATTTCTTGCGAGCATTATTTTCTAGAGCGGAGAAATGGCTCTGCAAGTGTCATTTGCTCTGCCACAAATACACTCTTAATTTTAAAACACCCTCGTAACCATTTCTCAACGTCCTATATTCACCTCATATTACCTACCTTAGCTTAAGAGCAAAACTTATTCTATTGTAACTGAACAGAGAGTGAGAGAAAAAAAATACCACCGTAATTCTCTGTATCAAATACTGTTGCTACTCATCTATCTATCTACCGACTAATTCGCAAACAATACTCATTTCTTAAAAAGTCAAACTTGTATCAAAGACTGCCTGCTAATCGCAGGCCAATGATGCAGACAGAGTTGGTGACAGCCTTGCATCAGCTCCTGCACACTGCCCAATGCCATCATTTCTTTCTCATCACAGCAACTGCTTGATCAGAAATGAAATCAAAATGAAACTAAACTAATGTAAATGATCTGACCAACTTGCTTTCCGCCACTCTGTACTGGCATTATTATCGAGAGCTGATTCATCTCGCACTTGAAGCACTGCAGCATTTGCTTAACAAAAGTTTCTCTATTTTCTTGTTTTGAATTTTTGGTGAAAAAAGCGAAGCTAGTAGTAGTAGTAGTAGTATGTAGGGAAGAACAACAACCAAAATGTATGTTGAATCTTCACAGCACGTTGAGAAAAGACATAAAAAATGGAAAAAACGACTCAATGACTTTTCTTCCCTTCCCATCTTTCAATATAAAAATCCATTTCTCCTGGAATGTTCCTGAGAAAGCTTCTTAAAAAGTCGATTTAAGTCTGCCTTAAGCTTACACACCGACAACTGAACAACTAAGATGAAATTCAAATGGAAGCATATTTATATTATCCAAGCAGCCTTATTTGAATGAAATGAAAAAGACATTTGCCCGTCTTAAGCTAAGAGAAGAGTGTCATGCTGTTAAGTGCTTCCAAATGCGTGTCAAGACCAACGCTAGAAGTTTAAGCAAATTTCACTTACGCTGAATTTTTCGACTTAAGAAAGAATGGGGCTAGGATAGAAATTTGAAAATACTTTTATAAAATACAATAATGAATTAGCATGGTTATTTGACACACACTTCAAATGACGAAAGAGCAAACTTGGTCCGTATAGTTGCATAAGTAAAAGCGCTAAATTCAGTTAGTAATACAACCCCATCTTTTAAGATGTCTATCCATCGAAACTACTTATTATTATGAATTTCTATTTTTGTTAGCAAATCACCTTTCATGAGAATCGTTCTTCATCAACCGGTTCATCTGCCCCTTCATAAAGGCACTGTTATATGCAAATATTAGCTCATAATAATCTGTTCAATCTTTTTTCTTTCCTATGCAGCCAGAAAATCAAGTAGATGAAGACGATTTCAGTAAAACCTCAACAGCGCTATTTCTCTTAACATATTTATCTGAACAAACTGCTACAATGATCGAATCTTTCATTAACTACCCAACTCCACAAGAGCTTAAAAAGAGCCTAACCGCAGGATGATTAAGTGCTATGAAATATAAACGACATGAAGGCCGCCAAGTTTTGCGTTCATTGCAGATGTTGTCGCAGCTGTTTATCGCTACATCGATGTACAAATAAAATGAAGAATGCATATGCAATTTGATATGCAATTTGAACAAATTGAACAATCTGGACAATTCTTTTCCAAAATCAGTATTACCTAATTCTTACTGAAAATTTTTTACTTTTACTTCAATGACAAATAAAATCAAAACATATAACGAAACCGCAATCGTTGTCCTCACTAACACTAAACGCTGCTCTCAAGTTTTATTTGCTAGCTACAATAAAGCACAGCTGACTAACCAAAAGGTAGAAATGAATAAAGATAAGGAAAGAACGAGTTGGTGTGGATCTTGCAGCAACACCACAAACTACTATCCAACAGGTATGCATGCATATGTAAGAGAGTCAACAACTCTTTTGTCAACACAATACCAAATAATAGTCAAAATAAAAAATAGAAAATGAATGAAGAAAACACTTTTTAAATTACATATTTAAGAGCAGTTGAGAGCAGAGGAGAAATGCTTGCTGTAACACCTGTGTATATTTTATATGTACGTATATGTATATGTATATGTGTATGTGTGTGTGTGTGTGTGTGTGTTCCAATGACAATGACAAAAACGATTTTTCTGGGCATGCAAAGAATCAAATCACTGCTGCCTACTAGAGAGCAGATAATCACAACTCAACTTGCCTTACTGTCATATTAAAAAATGTGCATCTGCAAAATAATGTAAACCATTATTCAATGATAAATATTTAGAATTTGAACATTTTTTTCAAGCAAAATTCATATATTCGTCAGCAGATTTTCTTGTTAAATTTGCCATCAATGCAAGAACGAAAGAGCATAATTTAGGTGGCACAACTACTATATAGATAGATGGATGAATGAATAAATGAATAATTGAATGGATGGATGGATGGATGTTTGCAAGGTGACTACTACTTTCACATTGTGGTTAATGCCATCCATCCATCTCTGTTTACTATTTTCTCCTTGCAATAACTACCGTTGCTGCCTCATTAACAGCAGTTAGAAGCGTGGAAGAAATTTAACAAATTTTCTTGCCTAACGAAACAAACGGAAAGGTTGCACTTCACGACGCTGATGAGGATATGAAAAGTAGGAACATAGCTTCGGCAACGGCAGCACTCACAATCAACCAATGTGCAATTTTTCCTATCAAATGCGCAGAAAAAAGCAAACAGCTCCACTCTACAACTTCCTTTAGCCCTGCCAACTCATCATGACACCTTTTATAAGACTCCAAACAGAGTTTGTTTTATTTCCGTTAAACATCTTTCAACGGTTTTTCCTGTTTCGCAACCATCTCTAATAGATATTTTCTTAGATGTGCAACATGTAGTAGAATTTGCAATATGTCAGTACTTATTATCAGACTTATCACAATCAAATTACCAAATTATGCCGTTCAGAAAAGGTCTGAAATGAAGTGATCTTCGGTATAAAATATTACTGCATTGACAAAAGATGAGGGTCATCTGATCTGTAAGATATCTTATTTTACACATCCTATAAACGTTATATGAGTGAATAAGAAACGTATTCATAATATGCACACAGATATAATTTGAAAGAAGAAGAAATAGATGTATAATAAAGTTGTCGATTACTTGTAAGGACGATATGAGAGGTTTTGAAAGTTTTCTATTTGTGAAAAGCATTTGGAAGGAATGATGCAGAACAGGAGGAAAGATGAGATGACTCGCCAGCTGGTGGGTCGTCAACTATTTTCAACATATTTTATTTATCTGAAGCATTTCTGCGAAAGGAAAGATCTGAAAGAATTGCTTCCACTTTCATTAGTGACCGCAATGCAATTCTTGCGTTGATTCAAACTACACAACTCAATGTTTTCGGCATTAGGCAGTACCGATATGCTAGCGGTTCCGGAAGTGTTCGTTTTTTTAATCAGCATATCAACTAAACTTTATGCAGCATCCTTGAATTTTAAGAGATACGAAGGAAGGCCATCAAAACAAGCCCTTTCACTCGCATTCAGCACATTTTTAAAGTAGGCCATACTGTACTATTTGCCTCTTCCTCTCGAAAGTATAAACCAGCATCAATTTTAGCAGAAATTCCGCAAAAAAATTTTCGTTAAAAAGTGCTATCAAATCACCAAAACTGCTATTCCATGTGTTATAAAAGATTATTTACACATGATATACTAATCAAACTGCGGCAAATATGTCTTTTCCTACTCACTTTTAAATATATTGTTAACAAATTTATACTAGAAAATGAGTAATCAATTCGAGGACACATGATGAAAAATTTAGAGTCAGTACATCAAAAAGTACTGTATTACTGAGAGCTAATAAGCAACACGCTATATTTGCGCCACGTTGCTGAAGAAATTGCCTGCTGCAACTATTTACTTCTCATATGAGGGCGAAAGCAATCTCTCAAAATACTTTAACCCTGATGCCAATTTCCTACTTTCCTAGTAAAACTTTTCATTCCACCAGCCCCTCGCACTTGACATTTTTCACTTCACAGCCACCTTTTGCTTCAGTCAGGCCTGCCTTTCTATTCAAATCACTCCTCAATATATGTAACCTATTACTATGAATTTCATCTCACATTATTTAGATGCATAGATTAAAACCTTTAAGAGTCGCATTTACCTATGCCTACCACCACACACATTATGTACACGCAAATACACTAAAGGTAGAAATGAGGGGAAGTGAGGCAGCAGCGAGGAGTGTTGTTAAATAAATACACTGAAATGTGCCCGAATTTTCTGCTCTAAAACTGATCATTTTCTCCATTCCATTGCATTTGTTGTCTGCGAAAAAAAAGACAACTTTGCAAAAATTTTGCCAAAAAAAGGGAATAACTAAGAGTGAAAGTAGCAAATAGTACCTACTAGTACCATCAAAAGTTAAACTATGCCAAAGTCTCAACCAAAAGAATTGGAAAACTTAACGAATATTATCGCAATTAATATGCTCTCTGAATTTTGCTATGTGCTTCAATTTTTCATACCAAACCAAAAATATCTATCTTTGTTACTCATCTTTTCTAGTCACATATTTTCTATCAATTTTGTCTCATTGCATCTTCCATTTACAATTCACTCACTATAAAATGCAGAGAAACGAACCAAACAATGGACATCTCTAAAGCGTTGCAAAAGAGAAACATAATCACCTGCACAGGTAATCAAATTTTAAGAGGAAAAGACGAGGCAAAACTATTAAAGAAGAGAATCGAAACAAAAAAACTCCTTCAAGGTCATTAATGGCTAATATACTCTTCAAACTATTTTTCTTAGTACATTAATAATATGAAATAAAGGCTCACATCAGCAATCATATAAATATCTAAACATAGCAATGTTATGTGAGCATAACAAGGTAAGTCAAAACTTTTAACTGATTTTAGTCATATTTTTGAAAATTTCGCAGTTCTTTATAATCTACAAGGAAAACTTGTACAAAAATAAGCTTTTAAATAAAAGTGCAATAATAAAATACTTATTTTAGTCTAAAGTTGTCATAGGTATTTTGCAAAAATTAGATGATAAACTTGTATTCTGAGTATTCTGAGATATCAAAATCTGAAAAATTGCGTTAATGTTAATTTTTACTTTTACTTCAATAATTTTCTTCAGCATGGTCTAGTAATTATTACGGTCCAGCACGAACTTTATTTCTTCATAAAAATCCATACTATGTTATGCTGAGAATAATAAACTACAAAAAAAAAATGGAATCTTTTAAGATTTATAAGCAATACCTCAAAAGTTGTTACTTTAGAAACGATTTTAGCTGGAAAAATGTCTTCTTCACTTGTTGCAACTTTTCAGGGCAAGATTCTTCACCAATCCAACGAATAAGTCTGCTGATGATGCTACGAAATCGAGTTACAAGAACCATCGGAATCAGTAAAAATTTAAAAAACGAGATCAATGTAGCGTGTGTGTGTGCACAAAATGGCGAGCAGGCAGTAAAGAAGACGCATGGACAACTGCACCAATATTATTGTCTCATCAGTAGAGTTAAACGTCGGCAAAAAATAATTTTGAAAGATTGATTTTGCTAAGAAAAGAAATCACTGCCACGACGCATCATGAGTCTCCACTTCTAAACTCACAAATAATGATGATAATAACAACTTTGAAAATGATAAAGGAGAACGGCGCGAAAAGATGCAACGTGATTTACAATCACATGTCAATAATTTCTTTTTTAAACTCCAAAAAATTTTTTTTAATTTTTTTTCTAACATGTATTTATGAATAGGCTTTAAAGTTATTTATGAAGCAGAAAACTTAAGCTGTACTTGAACTGGAAGAGATTTATGCATTTATGCCTTATTTGACCACTCTAACTATGCTACATTTTTTGTGTACACATATATTTTGTGCGTGTATGTGTCTTGACAGCTAGAAAAACAGACCAGTAACAAGTGTAAGAATTAACAGCATATGAAAACGAATGTGGAATAATCTTAGTACGTCAATGAAAATAATGTCGTGAAATGTACTGGATAATGAAAATGTGAGGAAATTTATAAAAAAAAACAAAGTGGCAAAATATGCAAAATAAATAAACAGTAGTAAAAATATCGCGGTAAGCGTAAACTACTCCATGACAAATGCCTACTTTTCAAGTCATTTCAACCATTTTTTTTACAAGCTTCTTTCTTTACTTTCTATGACGAAGAGCTATCAAAGATCCATTTGCACACAAGAATGGCTCGAAAATTTTTTTCTCAATGTCAATTTGGGCCAAATCAATGATTACAATTGGCCTAAATATTTAGGATAGGAAGTCAGCAGAGAGCGGAAAAAAATATGAAAAATTAAGCCACTGAAACATCTTGTGGATAGCACAAGAAAGGTTGCTAGGGATGCTATCGGCATGTTTGACTGAGATGGTAAGAAGAAGCAAAGTAGCGAGCTTTAGTCCTTCACGGCACAAAAAGAAAGGTTTTGGCTTCTGGCCTGAGACTTATCAATATCAAACATGGAAAAATGAAAAGAATAAGACGTTGCAACGTTGCACACACGTTAGAAATTGGCTACGAAAAACTTCAATGAGTGACAAAGGTAATAAAGTTAAGTTTAGTTATACAGCAAATATTCTGAACTAATTATCTCTTCAAATGACCACTTTTTTTTGTCTTTCAGAACAAATCTCTTGAGATGAGACGAAAAAACGTTGAAAATGATGAGAAAATGAAAAGAATACTACTTTTCGTTCAAGTTCTCAGACCTTTCTTCCCACTTTTTGATGATTACTTGTGACAAACGATGTCTGCTTCATTTATTTACATCTTGGCTTCCCATTTCGAGTAATCATGAGATTGCTAATAATAATGCGCAAAATGAATGTTTGCAAACATGAATGGCAAGAAACATGCGTACTTATTCGAATTATTTGCTGTCAATTAGACCAAAACAGCAATAATTATTGTTCAAAAAAAGTGTGTTTCACGTAATTTATGATACAGCAGTTTACTGATTCACTGATAATCAACGCACTACAAAAGATTACTTTAAAATTAACCTTTATTACCCTTAACCCTAACTCTTAACTACTTAACTAATCCTTTATTAACCCGCAACCCTCAGATACTTCACTAATCGCACTCTTTATTTTCTTATTCATTGCTTAAAATAGTTCCAAGAAGTTACTGGTTGTATTTTTGGGAATAAAAGTAGCACAGTAATATAACGTAACATTTCATGATTTACAACGATATTTGCATACAGACCACAAAATGCCATTATTCACTAGTGAAAAAAAACGAGTTCTTGCTCAGATAAATAACAACACATGACAGAGAAATCAATGCCATCAATTTGTTGCATGTGGTTAATTTGAGCAGAGTATTGTTTGCCATAAATACGATTTAGAAAGCAAAAACACACCATTTTCATTTTGGATAAGAGAATTAGGGAATTAATGCATCAGTTCTAAGCTGATAATAGCAATGAGAACAAGGATTTCTAGTCTTGCTTTTACTGCTTCATTAATAGTAAAGCAGTCTTTAGAAAGAATTTAACTCCACTTTATCACTGCGAGTATGATGGCTGAGAAAACTCTGTTATATGTAGCATGCAGCCCACTGCAAGCAAATGATTAACATTTGCTTTGAATTAACTCTCTTCCTACATCATTTCTCAATCGTGATTAAATAGGAAAAATGAAATTTTTTCATACCATTTTACTGCTGGGCTACAAAATGCTACATAATATCAATACTCTGAATGAAAGTGATAACTGCATACCATTGCATGGAAAAGTGAAAAAAGTATTTAACTTATTTAAAATGTGTTATGTACGTATACAATATGTACGATGATATCAGTAATTTTTTTTAAACATGTGTAGTCATTAAATAATGAAATGATAGCACTGTGATAAAATGTTAATTAATAATATTATTTGGCTTTCACTGAAATACGAGAGAGAAACCAAAGAAAAAAAGAAGAAAACGCAGTGCAAATTAACATCGATGCAATAGAAATGAGGCATATTCAGTCTAGCTTACCGTCTAATACAGAAATATTTATGACTGTGTCGGACTGCAAATAATGATGGAAATATTTATTTTATCATGTGCGTACAAAACAGCACCTTCTGATGAAGTTAGATAGAAGAGTAAAAAGTAGCCGAGGAGTTGTTAGATTACGGTATGTAAGGCATGAAAAGATTATAAATCCCGAAGATTATAAAGTTCATACATTGAATATGCAAGTATACTGCAAACTGTATGGCTGTGAACATTCACTGTTCTAAATACAGTCAGCTGCCAACATTTTGTGGTGATTATAGCGATGTTTTGAACAAGTAATGAATCAGTTGTGCTACTTTTGAATATATTTACGAGCAGTTTCTCACATGTTTGAAAAAGATTATTAATAGACATAGACCTTTTTGTCTCATTTCTTGGCTTATTTTCGTCCGAATAAAAAATTAAGAAATATGAGATTGGTTTTGCCTTTAGAGAACGACGCAAGAATGCTCACAGACTGAAAAATAAATAACTTAAACTGTTTCCACTGTTATTCTAACAACTCTTTGCGAGAAAGGTAAAGAATACTTACTGAACAGCAGCTATGTGAAGAATGAATATTCATCAAATAAAGGGAAAATTTTTTTTAATAAAAGATAAATAAGAGAGACAAGGAAAGAGGAAAGAGTCACGACGAATTATTCAAACAGAAACAACGAAATACTGCTGAAACCAATCACAAGCGAAAAATTAGAAACTGGCGGATGTTGCCGTTTAAATTTCATCCTCGAACATCAGGCCAAGTAATGTCACGATACGCCAGCCCTCCATGACCATCATGGATAACTCGACAACAATTAATGGCAAAGCAATGAAACAGGAATGAATTGTTGTTGCTGCTGCTGGTGCTATAATCACAATGAATCGATGGAAAGAAAATCGAAGCACTGGTTGTGATGGTCTCTGGCTGGTCTCGATAAGTGAACAGTCACCATTCTTTCGTGTGTGTGCTTCCGTCGCCGCAACAAAGGATCAACTTCAATTCTCAACGATAAAATACACAGACGGACAGTTGGATAGGTTAGTAGTTAGAAAGAAAAGCGGGTAAATAATAAGAGATGGCTAGATAGATAGATAGTTAAATGAATGCCTCATCAACCCTTATTTCATTTAACCTTTACATAGGCGCCTTTTTCTCTTTTTATTCTTTTCGTCTGCAGTACTTTGAACCTCACAGTGATGATGATAGTAATACTAGCACGATTGTAGTGACCTTTAGTGACCATAAAGAGTACATCGTCATTAGTAACATCGTTTTCCCACTTCCGCTCTATTCTTCATTTGAAAATCACTACAAACATTCAACTTTTTTCTGGCAGCCACACAATGCAGAGTGAGAGCACACAACGACGATTTTCTTGCTCGTATCATCATTACTCTTACAACGGTTAGCAGCCACTTTGCTTATGATGACAATTACTGTTGGATGAAGTGAAGTAAAAGGACATCATATATTATGCTTCTAGTCTCTTCATCATTCAACTAGATAAAGTAAGATTGACGGGTGAATTAGAAACATAGAAGACAAAGTGGATCGTGGACTTACTGCGATGTTATTTATAAATTCTTAACAAAATGTTGTTCGTTAAGAATTGAAATTGTTTTTCGCAGGCGGCAAATTTATAATACACGATTGCAACATATTCAAAGTATGACAAGTAAGTTCAATTTCTCACGACAAAAGCAATAATTACGACGGCAGTAACTGAAATCAATGTCAGTGCATAGATAGATGGGTGGACAGATGAATGCATGCCATTTGTCCCGTCCACTCACTCGTTTTCTTGCAATAGGCATGAAATATATCGAGTGTACAGGCGACTACTACAATCTCATTGGATTGCAACGATTATTTCTTGATAGTCACAGCAATACCTGACGATACTGCAACGATAAGCGAATGCACTGCTGATACAGTATGATTACGTTTAGTTGTCATGCACAGTGCGCCTAAGTACTTTACTTGACTCCTTTTTTTTTCTTCCATAACTTACTACAGAAAAAAAACTTATCTTACGATACTTCCAATTATTAGTTTTATAACAACAATTTAAATTACGCGTGATAACTCTACTTTTAGAGATGATATGTGAGAAACATTGCTGTAAATTTGATCTTTTCTTTGTTAAAATTGGATAAACGAGTTCTGAAACAAAATTTTTCTAAAGTTCTTAGCATTAAATGAAGTCATGAAATCTTAGTGGCGATGTAGTTTGCTTCATTTAATAGAGTATAAAAGTGTAATTTAATATCAATTCTATGTCTTCCATCTACTTACTAGCTTTAGATTGTTTTTTCACCTCAATCAGTCTAGTTATGTTTGTAAGAGACTAATATCATCGATGACTACTTCTAATAGATGTAGAAAACTTGCTCTTGTCGACAACATACAGCATCTAAAGATGTCTTAAATCAAAGCAGAAATAGAGTAGAGGACAAGGAATACAAGATGACTGCAATTTATTCAGTCATTCAGTCAATCATATATCGATGATGCATTTTGGACGACTGCTTTGGTAGCTGTTGGCTGATGGTGTCCATATGAGAGACTTCATTTAACATGGCATATCTCACACAAAGAAAGCATGAACGAGTTGCAATTGCAGCCAATACTCTCACTTCCAACAACATTGAATAATTTTAATTTCAATAAGCAAGTGGTCCAGCAGATGTTGGTTAATACATCTTAATGCATCTTTCTTTACCCATTTTAATCCTGCAACTTCTTATCTCACTGCAACAAAAATGAGTCTTCACTGAATGGCTAAGGCAGACGTTGATTTGCTATACTATTGTATTATATTTCAGGTCAGATTCGAGTAAATATGAGAAATGTTTGTGACCTCAGTTATATTTATTGAGAAATAATAAAAATAAAATTTATTGCTCGCTACAGCTTGTTTTTATCTCTATCGAAAGTTGAACAATGCAAGTGCAAACGTTAGAGTTGCTATATTTTATCAGATATGTCATGTCACTGTTTTTTTTCAGTTAAATTTGTCCCAACAAGTCGTGGAATTTAAATTTTCTAATTTCTCAGCCTGCCTAAATAAAGTTATGAAATTTTAGTATTCCATGCTAATTTCATTATTTCAAGATTTTGGAAGGAAGTCATTAAAGTAAGATAAAATGTACTTAGCGATTGAAATTTTTAAGTACATTCTGAATTGCTTAACAGTGACTTTTCCATATAGAGAACTTATGTATTTATAAGGAAAATATTTATAACAGATGTCTGCAAAGCATAATGCACTAATTGTACTAACCTTTTTCTCTTTTTCTTTACATGGAAAGCAAAATTAATATGATTTTCATGAAAATATACTTGTAATATGTATAAAAATTAATGTGAGAAATTTAAGAAAAATGTCATTTCGAAAGTGTTTGACAAACAGAATGCTATTCCGAACAAAAAATTTCGCCTTTTATCAATTTCAACTTAGTCATGATGGTTAAGAGAGATAATAGTGAAGGCAGATTTTAAACTAGTAATGAAGTTGTGTACACTTATCAGTTTCAGTCATTTAAAAAATGAGATAAATTTGGAAGGTAAAAAAGATAGAAGAATGGAGTTTTCAACTTGGACGACTACGAATAAAATTATGTGAGGAAAGGAGGACAATAGTTATTTCTGAGGAAAAATAGCAGCAGAAGTCTGAAAATCAACCAAGCTAAATGACTGCTATTCCATAAACTTCCACAAGCAAGTAAGAATTTTTCTAGGAAATTGCTGGAAAATTGCTATTTCAAATAATAAAAAGAGTGAAAAAAAGTTCGAGAGTATAAAGCTAAGAACAGGGGCAAATGCATCGAAGCATAAAAGGAAAAAAATGAAACTTCTATTCTCTCAAGTATTCAGTGAATTCAGTCATTTCAACGAATCCAACTCAATAAAAATGAATGTTTATAATAGTTGCTGACAAGTAATCAGTTATTAGCTACCGCAACAATGAGAATTTTACATGACACCATTTACTTTAGCTAAAAATTACTTCATATGAAGTGTATTACGAAAAAATGATTTTATCATCGAAGGAAAGTCGACGTCTAGTAAAATGCTTCTTTCAAAAAATACAGTATAAATATTTGAGACAAATTGAAAGCAATTTTCGATACTTGAAAGAATCTGATGCTTTTCTGGACCATTTATAATTTTTATATTAAAATTTTTTGAATGAATGAATCTCAAATACAATAGAAAAAAAAAGCATAGATGGTCATATTTGAGATGGATAAGAAGGTACGCTATAAATATGTTTTCATTCACCTCAAATCAGTGAGAGCGTTTCATTCACCTCAAATCAGTGAGAGCGTGCCCATTCATTTCAACAGATTGCTAGCTTTGCGAGCAAAAGTACTCGAAAATAACTACGAGGAGCAAACTGCCAAATAAGATCAATGACATAAATTCCATTAAATGAATTCACAGTGCACTTGCAATGAAGAGCGAATACTGTCGGAGGCTGAAAATACTCTGTAATAATCAAGAAGTGGATATACTAAACTTTTCTGTTATTCAGCTTAAAAAATTTTTACAGAAATCAATCTTTTCCATAGGAGGTAAAGGTAAGAATCGGAGTCTATGACTTGATTAGTTCGTTAGTTTTCATTCCGATAATTTACTATTACTACTTGTAAACTTCAGTGACGAAAATATATTCTCAATTAGGCTCCGCCAAAAATTTTTTTGGGAAAATTTTACAAGTACCGAAATCTTCCTGTCCTGAGCATATTAAAACTTCTAAAAATATACTTTGGATTCTAAAGTGTTCAAGAATTACATTCCGATTTGGTATGCCACTGTCAGTTGAAAAAAATAAAACACCGCAGTATAAGAACCATATAAATGAAAAGGGTTATTTCACGAATGTCATTATACTAGGGAAGTAGGATGGCTGTCATTGTAAGAAAAAATTTTTTGCTAAAGAAAAGATACTTCACCAACGATTTGCAAGAAAAGAGGTTGAAGGTTATAAAGAGAAAATAGGAGACCCATCGGTCAGCTCTACTGAAGACCCATCGGTCAGCTCAGCTCTGCTGACCGATGTGTCTTCTATTTTCTCTCAATTTGACCCTTTCCAATCATCCAGTTTAGATATATTTTCGCCACTCGTTGAGATTGGTATTTTATCGAAAATGACATAGTGAGTGACCCCTACTCTTTCTCTCATTCTCAGAGACTACTTATTCGATGAAAAATGGTATTTTGTTAGGGTAAAATTACACATTTCTGATGGTCAAAAGAAGAAAGATCAATGAGTTTCTCCCTCCATCTTTTTTTTCAAGGGAGAGGCCAACTGCAGTGACTATTGCCCGTAGCAGTTGTTCTAATCGCTGCAATGAAATTATAACTGCTAATCGTTTCAATGCTTTTCTTATTTACAACTATCCTTTAGTTTTTTCTGTTTCAAAAAGAGATGTCTGGAAGTTTTTTTGTGAAAAAGAAAACGCCGAATGTCGAAAATCACTCAAGAAGTAAAAGAGGAGAATAGATGGAAGTTTAGAGATGCAAAATATTAAATCGTTCCTTCTTGTCTTATCAAATACATACAGAAGTGAAATAAATAAGGGGGAATGATGGCAACAATTTGCAATAAGGTCTTGTGATAGTCATTCGAATGTTTTCGCCTTCTTGATGAAATGGATAAAGAATGATTTGAAATCCACTAAAATTTCTTTCATCCTTTTGAATGTTTGTTGTAAATCATCGCTTTTTCTAATTCTATGTATTAAATAAACAGAAATTCTGATTTTTTTCAATGTTTGCTTTAAAATCTATCTGGAAGTTTGTAAAGGTAATATCATTATCATCGTTAAAATTATTGCTATTGTTAGTCATTATTTTTAATTCGCACAAATATTGATATTATTTTGTATTAATAATATTTCTTGCACGTTTTTAAACAAACTGTAAAAATATTTCTGCAAATTTTTCGTTTTTTGAACGCAAAACAACTCACTGTTTGTTTTACCAATTTTTTTTCATAATTTTTATTCTTCTAATCAAACAATGAAATCATATACTTATATCTCATAATCATTTCTCCTCAAGTGTACAAAGCTAAACTTTGAGGGCAAAATTTTTATTTAAAAAATTTCTTAATGGACATAAGTTTTATCCTATTCTGGCATTGACTAATCAAAAAGGTAATCATCTTTCATAATCGTAATCCATTAGACAAGCTTGTGAAAAAACGGTTTACTGAAACATCTATTATTTACAAATGACTATTATAAAAGATATTTTCTTAAATTATACTGAACAAGGAAGATATTTTTTTGAGGCATATGGGAAATGACATATCTCAACGTTTGTATTTGTGTATGTGTTAATTGTACAGCTAGGTGTTATTTTATGCGAAGTCACAAATTATTGTCTTATTTGCCGATTGTGGAGATGAATTAAGACTACTACGTTAATAGAATGACGTCAGTTTAGTGTGACATTTTGACGTTACGGTCTCACCAAAGTTTTGTTATGTGATAATCCAATATTATTCCATGAAGATTTGGCGCCGTTATTGTTGTCATTTTAAGTCGTTGCAAACAGTAATTTTGTTTCAATTCTAATTTTCTACTATCTGATTTCGATTCGATGTTAGTTTTGAAGGCAAACGACCATGTGTCATTGATATGATCAACAAAAATTCGATCAATATTGGTATTAATTTATAGCGCATGAAATCCATGGCTTTGATGTAGAATGAAATTGTCTTCGCAAATTTTTCTGCCATTCATAGAGCACTTATGAACACATACTTATTTCAAATTTGCATAACGTGGTATTTTTTAATATAATTTTGAACTATGAAGGAAAATGAAAAGAAGGTCATATCGGTGCTGTATTTAACTTGCTTTATTGAATATTTCGTGGATGAACTGAACATAGCCCAGTAGAGTCATAGTCACATTAGTTTCATCTTTATAATGTTCGTTTATATCGTTTTTTTCAGGTAAATACTGAACAAGAATATATATCCCGATATGTTTACGATGGTTTCTTTATAAAAATTAAATGCTTCATGAAATCAGGTAAATTAAAACCGACGTATGCCTCGTCAACGCGTAATGTACATCGGTTTTAACTGGCCATTAGTAACAAACTATAAAGTTATCTAAAATTGCTCTTTACACTTTCTCAAAAATCATTCTACTGAAAATCCAAAAGAAGTTGACTTTTAATTTCAACGATCTTCATTACTGCAGTGCAAATAAATATGCTGCAGCAAACGAAGCATCAATCTTACTATTGAAAATCCAAACCATTCAATACTTTGTGAAAGTGGAATGACCCGAAAGAGTCATTCTAACTGCTCGTCTGGAAATGAGATTTTCGTTGGAATAAAGCGCACAGCAGCCATTAAACATCATCTTTATGCCTCTAGCTGCTCATCCTCATTTTATGCCCACCTTTTTAGTAATAAGATCTCTTAATGAAATGATGCAAAACAAAAATGTGACAAAACTATCCCAATATGTTTCGAATAGGTTATCATTCTATAGAAGTTCGCAAAAACTTAGCTTTTGTCTAATGACCATACATTCCAATAACATGATGTTTCAAATCTCTATCATTGTATTAGCTCTGTTTTTTGCAGTACTCAGAAAATTGACCGCTTTTCTACGCACATTTCGAATATGACATGTAACAATACTCTTTAGCAGTTCTCAGATAAAAATTTATAGGCCGCAAATTGATTTCAACTCACGCAAATTTTCTCGAACATTCTGTGTGCAAAGAAAAAAGAACCTCAAGGATGAGCCTATCTGCAAACAACTTTTCACAAATTACAGATGAAATGCAAATCGAATAATTGATCACAAAATTCAAAATTTTAACTGGAACAGTATGTGCATATGCATACACATGTGCTCCTAATAGCATATATGCATGCAGGTATATTATATATATATATACATATATACCCTCACGCATGCAAATAAACAGATGCAAATGCGCAACATGTACATATGATAACATCTGCAGATGCAACAAGCAAGCATATACTTTCATGTATATATCTTTTACGTGTACACGTGCACGTATAGCGTCCACGAATGCAAATTAGCAACACACGTACCATGTACATTTTGAGCTTTGCGTGATAAAGAATGAAATTATCGTTGAACTAATGAAATCCAATTTTTAATCAGATTATTAGTATTATAAGGACCTGCTGATTTTGGAGTGTCACATGCAACGAAATGAGAGGATAGTAGTAATAATAATGATCTTTTCATGGAATAATGGAATATCTGGAACTGTCTATTCCTTCTGTTGGTGTAATACACTTAAAGTGCATTAAGTGTAAGAAAAATTAATAAATGTTTGAAAGAGTAGACAACAATTTTAGTGGATTTGACCTTTTCTTTACTGCTTATTATTTAAATGTTACTTGTGATACCATGAAAGTAATTTTGAGATCATATTAGATTAGAAATATGTTTATCAATTTTGCATTGCAGTGAGAGTAGATTTGAAATCCGTCGTAACTGAGGCAGGAAATGATGAAATAAAGCTGTTGAGAAGGAAAAGGGAAAAGGTTGAGAGAATAACTAAAGATGATTGATCGCAGTTAACTAGAGACAGAAAGGGTACTGGTACTGAAAATGTTAAGGAGCAAGAATCAGTGACCAAGTGAAATGAATTTTTCTTTCTTTCCGAACTTAGGAAGTGAATAGAGATCGTGATTCATTATTATTGATGGTATTTTTTCTGAAAACTCATCATTTTACCTATTATCACTTTATTCTTAATGAAATTATTATTAGTACTTAAATGAGTGGAAAAATTTGATTACAAAAAGTTCCCGCAAATACTTGACGAAAATAAATAGCATATCCACAGTATTTTGGCGTAAACTATGGAAGAAATAATCAAATTCCATTTTTTTAATCGAGAATGAATGAGATTTGTAGCAAATAACATCAATTTCAATTTCGATGACAAGAGTGAACACATTTTCTTTTAGCGCTGTTGTGAACAAAATTAATTCTTTCTTAAATAAAAGCGGTCAGTTTTGAAAATAAGCAGTTTCAACAAAATAACTGCAATTTTGGATTGAAAAAAAGAAATCTGAAGATGTTCGAGATGAAAATCGAGTAGCAGAGAAGAAACTGAATGAGCTCTAATTTTAATTTGATTTGTAATTTAGTTTTCGTACTCAATTCTTCACTTCTTTGGGCATTCTTTGATTTTTGATTTTTTAGTTTTGCAGAACATCCGATTGTATTAGTTCATTATTTATGACATATCGCTTATCAAATCATTTCTTCCATAATAGTTTGTGAGTAATTTTCTGTTGAGATATTTATTTGTGGCAGTGATAAAAGTCTAAAGCTGAAATACCATAAAACTATTGAAATGAATGAAATTTTGAAGTATGCTTCCGTTTTCAGTCCGCATGTTTTATCATTATTCGAAAATTTTTATTGAACTTTGCTCGTTATAGTCTTCTCGAGATTGAAGTCGGATTTTAACTTGACGAAATACTCTATGATTATCTTTCATTATGTGCTTTACACGGATCAGAAAGGAGATATTCTGAATGAAGATGTGATAAATATAACATATGATGCATATTATTCAACAAATAGCTAACAATTCCGAGTCTTCACCTCGACATTCATGTAAACTTACTGATTTATTCATGACAGGATAATATGCCAGCCAAATTATAACATTTAAATAATAAATAGTAAAAAAAAGATTAAATCTTTTTCATCTCTACTGCTATTTGCATGCTGGCACTGGCCTTTATTAAGCTTATTTCATTTGGTTCAAAAATCTACAAGCAAAAGATCTTATGTCATTTCTAGTATCTTCTAGATATCTAGTGCGCAATTATAGAGATGAATTATGTATGATAAAAATGGCAACTACGTTCATCTTATGTTGAAATAAATTAATCACTACAGTTAAAATATTAGTCTTTAGCTCAAATGACTTAGTCTCGAAACTTGGAAAGTTAAAAATTTAAAGTCTAAAATTTTTAAAAATTTGTAAAGACATGAATTTTGGCTGTTCAAAATGCAAAGTGTGATAGATTGCGAGATTTGGTTAGTGTGGAATAGTTAAGTTGCCAGAGTGTAAATACTCAGACTTTCTATATGTTAGTCTGAGATGTATTTGTTTAACTTTGTCTTAAAAGATAATAAGCAAGACGAATTGGATGAGGTATCTGCTTGCAAGACAAATGAGATGAGGTATCTGCTTGCAAGACAGTTGCAGTCACAATGAGTTTGCACAAATTATTTCTCTTAACAATTGTTGACGTTCTGACATTATAAGGACTCAACAATCGACCAGTTAATATCTGAGTTTCATTTATAGAATTTGTCCAATTCTATGTTTAATGAACCTGTGCTTGTAATCTCAAAGCTTTTTGCAACCAATGAAGATATAATGATTTTTGAAGTTGATAAAGTTTAGAGGTTTCGTGAGTTGGTGGGTTTGAGACAGATCGAGAAAAGTCAACCACTAGCACCGAGGTATGTGCTGATAAAGCAGGGTTCTTAAAAGCTTTGCAAGAGTGAAAGACAGGATTAGAGTACCTACCCGTGAAAACTACGATAAAGCTCAAACAAAGATTTTAGTGAGAATTGAGCAGTTAGCCAAAACTGTACTAAATTGCAATAACTTTATCAAGGCACTGAATGAGCAAGCCATAAGTTTAATAAACTATTACATTGGGTTGATCAAATCGGAACCAGAAGACTTTAAAGTTATCAGCCACAGTATCAGACAGTTACTAAATAAATACGAAATTCATAATCAACTAGCATGAGATTTTATTCATTTACATTCTTTGTTTCATGCAAATAGCCATTTGAAATCAATTTCAGCTTTTAGAAATCCAACAATTACGTATAATACGCTCGTAGTTTGAATTGTCTTCAATATATTAGTATTATTCAAATAAGTATGACTGACAGTAATTTTTCTGCCTTGATTGAAAAGTTTCAGTGATAAAGGTTTTATACCGAATGTTTCACTGAAAATAATTGAAGGATTAAAACATGTCAAATCTTATTATTAATAGAACTGCTTGCGCATTAACTAGTAAACAAATTTTAGTGTGCAAAAAGGAAGAAAAAAGTGAAAATATACAGTACTTGAATAATGTGGAAATGCTATGATCAGCCATTTGAGATTCTGGAATTTCAAACGCAATAATTTGATGAGTATCAAGAAAATCAATCTTTTCCTGTAAAAAACAAACATATAAATGAATAACTAAATAGGTCTAAATTATGGTAACAAAAAGTGAAATTCTGAAAATATCCACAGCCAATAAATAAGTGACAAAAAGATTTTTTTTCAATTCATTAAAAACAGTAATGTTATTATTCTTGAAAATAAAATAATTTAAAACAGTAATCGAACTATAATATCTAAGCTTTTAAGAATTAAATCAAACCTTCCATTCCAGTAAACTTCTTTTTATGCGAATTTTATTGCTTATATCCTTCAAGTTTAAAGTTGATACCTCGATGTTCTTTCCTCTAAAGGATAAAAACGTGATCATTGCAATGATGCGCTGTGCCTCCCAGCTTAAGCTAAAATTTGCTGAATCTTTTAAACCATCAGCCAAAGTCAATTAATTAATTAGTTAATTAGTTGAAATGATTTTGTCTTGCTGTAAGTAATAAATGGATTTTCTCAAATTGTAATAAATGGATTTTCTCAAACTACTCCTTTTAAATATGATACTGTGTTGATTTCAATCACACTTCTGCAAATGAAGTTAATGCGGTATTATATTTCAAAGGAGTAATTTGGTGCAAAAACACGAAAGAAAAATGGCGAATATTATTTTATCGTCCTTAATTTGTTAACAAAAATGCATAGCTTACACTCTATTGAGTAAACAAGTATGCACAAAACATAATGTAACGGGTGTAGAAGAATTCGAATTTGGAGAATTCGATAATGTAAAATTTAGAGATTTCTGAACCGCTGTCGAAAATATGAGAACAAGTTTGGTGTCAGGCTGAAATTACGTTTCCAATTTTTATAACTTTGAAGTGAGAACCATTGCATAATTATCCATATACAGAAGTTTTAATTAAAAAATTAAGACTTTATTGTATCTTATCACATTTTTTAAATCTTTGTTTTCGTATTGTAAAGAGTTAATAAAATATTCATTATCAGTTTTTTATTGTATAATCGAGTTGTGCAAGTAGCGATTCTAAATTCGCATTCTTTTTTCAACCACAATTTTCACTAACCAGAAAAATTCATGCAAAAAATAATTCTCAAATAAATTGTGTTTCTTCTTGTCGAATAATCAGTGAAATACTTTTATCAATAACTACTTAGTTTATCAATAACTACTTAGTATCAGAGATAAGTTGCTCTCAAAAACCAACATTCGTACTGATGATTTCATTATGAGAAATTTTGTCAAAAAAGTCCTAATCATAATTTCTAATAATGAAGTAAAAATTATCGTTTTTAAGAAACGCGCTATATGCAAATTAGCTTTTCGAAAAAACTTACCTCGAAAAACGAAGTACTCGAGAAAATATTGTTGGGTATTTTGCTGAAAATTTTTCTCAATATAAGAACCAAGTATTATAAAAAAGCTACTTTTGATTGGTTTCTGCTGTATAATTTAAACGAGCATCAAATGGACCAAATTATAGCACATATTCATTCTAGTGTTATTCCGCTCTAAGTTTAAGGAAAAACAGTGTACTAATCAGGTTTACTAATCAAGTAGAAAATATATATTCGAAAAATTCACTTGCATATTTTGCTGAAAACATTTTGTTTTTTGTAGCGTTTAAATTTCATTAAAAAACAAACTATCTATTTATAACTGTTGCGGAGCTGACATACGCTTCAAACATTTTAGGGATAATTACACCGTCTGCATCTTTTGAAATAGTTGGAAAATCTAAAATGAATTACTACAAGGTGAAATGTTGAGCTCATGAAAAGTGAGTAAAGTTTGAAGTACTGAAGTGATCAATATAAACTTTTGGTAAAGTGAATTATCCTTCCTTCATAACTGAAGGGTATTTGATGTTTAGTTACAATGAATGCAGGATGGTGATTTGGATTAGTTTGATAATTTCCATGGTTAATGCTAGTAAAAGCAATGACCATTTGCGGTGTCCAATTTCTCTTAAAAGTTCAATGCTAGCATTTGTTAGGAAGTGATCAATCGCATATAGAAAATAATTTATTAAATAGAGCAAACAAATCAGCCTTACTTTTTCATAATTTTAAATAATGAAAAAAATTCTCACTTCGTCATCGTTATTTTTACGTTTTAAGAATTCAGAAAATATTTGCATTTGATTTTTTGAAGCAATTTTTTGGCCACTGAAATGAATAATTTGAAATCGTCGATTCAGCTCATTTGTGGCTTCAATGTGATATTGCTTTTCTATCCTAAATGACAAAAAATACTGTAAAAAGAAAAAAAATTGAATCTCAAGAATATTAAATTATTAATACTGTTATGTAAAGGCCAAAAATAAACCTTTTACTTAATAATTCCAAATTTGTTAACTCTGGTAGTAATAATTGAAAACTAGGGTCATGTGATCTCGGTGCAACATGATTGTTTCGTTGACGCAGCGGAATAAAATCTGAAAACCATTTATGAATTATATTTTTAAATTTATTTTAAAACAGCATTCATTCAGAATTTGAAAAGTCTGAAGCAGAATATTTAACTTCAGTAATTATTTCATTCATTTTAATGGCCCTGAAGAAAAATTTTGTTTTAATTTCAGATGCAAAATTGACTTTTCTTTCTTAATCTAATTAATCCTTTAAAATTTATAATTCAATTATTTGGTTTCATATTGCACTGTTTGGATAATCGGCAGGTAAAGATTAAATTTACTTAGTGCTTGTCCTTTTCACTGGTGCAATATGCAAATTAAATAAAATTTGACATTTACCTGGTGAAGCTGTACTCGTCGGTATACCATTTGTTGTCGCAAAAATAAGCAAAGTTAGCAGGACACTTATTTGTAACACTTTCATATCTTAAAAATTTCAAAAATTTCCATATTCCAAAGTACCAAAACTAGAATTAATCAGTAAAATCTTATTTGATATTTTGGATATGAATACTTTTTCAACTACAAATAATCAGTAATAAATTTTATCAAAATATATAAAACTGATATTTTATAAATCCTAACATTGACTTGCATATAAACTTGCAAAAATAAATTGAAAATGTCATAGCGTCAGGAATATATTCACAAAATGAATGTGCTTAACAATTTAAGCAAATTTATAAGTATTAGCAAAAGTAATACTAAAGTTGATGACATTGCAGAGCCAATTGTAGTCCTTGATCGTTTTTTGCTTGAAAATACAATCATGTATTCCATTAGTATCGTTATTAATCAAATAATCAAATAACGATATTGATATAACACACGATTCTTTTAAAAAATTGGCTCTGCATTTTTGCTTGAATGTGCTTAAATTGTTAAGCAAATTTATGCAAAAATGCTTAATTTTCGTTTACATATTGTAATAAAATGAATTTTGATTTTATTACAATAAGCAATTGTTACGGATGCAAGAAACATATATTTTACATATTTTGATCTTCTATTACATATATTTTATCAAAGATTTTTTATGCGTTTTCATTTATGAGAACTATTCATATTTCAATAATTTACTTATTAATCAAATGTATTATACAGAAATAGCCTTTTCTACATTTGTGGATTGAAAATTGCTGTCAAGCTCAATTGATAATTTTTCTAAATTTGCTCGTATTGTTTAACAGATTAATTCTATGCATATACTCTTTATATAATTACTTTATCAATTTCTTCTTTGCATTTTATAAATGTAAAACTTCTACTAAAGTATTATTCGAACAAAAAGTTAATGTTTATACCTGTGTGTATTAATTTATTGCAGAATAAATTTCAATAGGACCTCACTCGATATCAGTTATTATCGCTGAGTTTTATAGGAACTTTCTGTGACTAAAAACTGTATTTCAAATTAGATGAATACTCGATATTTTTATTTATTTGAGCTGTTATTCTTCATCATGCAAGCAATAGTAAGAAATTATGAGTCAGAATGCTGAATTATTTTATTTCCAGCAATGATCTATATCAGACAAAAAGTTGCATTGCAAAGAAATTTATTCTAGGAATTAGGGCGGTTAAAATCTAATCAGTAATTAATTTTAATAAGGTAATTAATTCAGTTAATTAATTACCTTATTTAATACAATATTTCAGAAAGAAAAGTACAAAATATAAAAGAATAGTTTTTAATTAACATATAATATTAGTTAACTAATATTATATGTTAATTAAAAACACAGAAAGTTGGTTCTAATTCGTTTGAGTTAAAAATTTGAAGTGATAGAAAG
>UYYF01004419.1:0-16441 GCA_900618365.1 Thelazia callipaeda
TTATCTTTACAAAAGTTAAGAAAAACTTACTAAATAAAGTTTGTGAATTAATACATGATATTGACTGCTTCACTCGATACCTTACTAAATTTCGATTTCACGTTTGATTTGAGTTTTTACAAGTTTTCCATATGATTCACTCACATGTTTAGCATTTATCATCGATAATTGGCAATTTTTGAAAAAGGCAAAATATTATCAGTAATAATGATAATAATTCATTTTCATTTGCATAGATGAAAAAATAAATTAGATAGAAATATTAATCAGAAATTTGCGAGATATATTTCGTAGATGTTCTTTGTCTTCATTAATTTCCGCATTCAAATCTTTACTGCCTGATAACATCAAGCGATCATTTTATTCAAATTAGTCAAATGAACATCTGAATGCAAAAAAAAAAAATTGTCCGAATATGAAATGTTTTCTACCAATTATTTTGAATTGATAAAAATTCAGTTAATTAATTAATGAATTTGTTGAAAAATGGTCTCATCACACAAATTTTTGCAAATTTAAAAGCTTAAATTTGAAATTCAAAAAAGATAAAATCTGTCACTCTCAATGCTTCAGCGAAAATTATGAAAAATGTCTGAAAATCAAAATACTTTTTCCATTTTACAGTTTTTTCGAGCTATGAAACCAATCAAAATCGAAGTTCGGTACGATTCTTGAAATGAATTTTGATCAAATTGTGCAAAAATACCATTAAGTCAATTAATTTAAACTGACACTGCAAAGATTTTTTATTATTATTTTTTGAAAGCAAAATGGACAGCCAAATAGTACTTTGATACGAAATGAAAGTTTTGATATTAATTTCAGGTCAAATAATATTCTAGTATGAAATAAAAGTTTTGAGATTATATTTAGTTGGAAAATTTATGCATAATATTTGAAAAGTAGAACAAGTCAATTTGCATATTTTATGCATTTCAATGAAAGAATAGAAAAAGGGAAGAGTAAATGCAAAATGAATTGATGCATACATAATTACTGGCGGAAAATAATCATAATTAGCTTTGAAGGCATGAATTGAGGATAATCAGAGCATCTGAAGTCGCTCAGTGCATTAACAATGTTAAATTGTGTGGTGACCAAAATGCAAATCTAAAAAAAATTGAATCGATTAAAAAAAACTTGTCAACTTGTTTTTTGAATTTTACATTAAGCAATTTTTGGCACTCAGATGATTAGAATGACTGTTCAAAACTAACTTTTAGCTATTAATTGATAATTAAATAGTTATTAATAACTTAAAAAATTGGCTTAATTCTTAGCTTGGATTTTTATTATAATATTCTTATGCAAGTGCACAATCCAATGTTTTTTATTTCATTTGCTGAAAATTAGTATACTACAGGGTTACGGTATCAACTAATTCGAAAACGTCGTGTAAGTTAAACGTGATTGTATAATCAATTTGGCTATCTTTTAATTGTAATATTTGGGTAAAATATTTAGTACTTCCTTATTTTAGTACTTAATAGTGCAATATATTTGTTTATGGAGTAATTCATCGCAGAGTATGTAGGAACGATAACAAATTACTTCTATAATTTATTTCATTTCAAGTAAATAATACTAAATAATTTCTGTATTTTGTTAATTAATTTAATTTGTCTTTTTAATTCAAGTAAATTCACGCTATTTGAGAAATTAATATGTGAAATTTGTATTTTTCTGCCACGTGCAAATTTCTTTGACATTAAAAAGAATTATGGTAAAATTAATAATTAATTTGTTTGTTGCGATTTGGTTATTATGAAGACTTGCAATTAAAAAACTAAGTTGAACTCAGTTTCAGTGGCCAATATCATCATTGTCGAAAATTTTAGACTAAGAAAAGATAGTGCAACCGACAATTATCAACAGAATTAGTTAATAATTTATAAAATTAATAAATTTGTTATTGTAATTTTTCACTTCACTAAGTATTTTTTTTCCTTTCGTATAAAAAATTTACATAATTTAGCAATTTTCGTACAAGAAGCAGTTTAAATGAAAATTAATTCACTGCATTTCTGTAAAAATCACTTTTGAGAAGCTAAAAGAGCTAAACATCCCGTGACCTTTGACACGTATTACAGACAGTTTGCGACGCATAATTCTTCGCAATTGTCAGTACTTTGAATTCAGCAAGTTTATATTTAATTGAAACTTCAATAATTCATTTCTGACCACTGATATATTATCTAACGATCATTCAGCACTTAGTGATATCAGTCAATTATCATCAATTACACATTGCTGAAATGTCGCAAACTTCTCGATCAACTTTCATCAAATTTTATCAATGTATATTCTTCACTTTAGCCCTTGTAGAAACCGATAAAGGTTCGTTTGTTGAAATATATTAATTACTAATCAAAAGATTCATTCAGACATTAATTTAATTAACGTAACATCGGTTTAATCACTTAATAATCAAACAGTATAATGTTTGAAAAATATATATAACCAATTTAAGAAATTTCCCTTGAGTTTCATTATGTCTTATACATTCTTTTCAAAGCAATATTTGTTGCAGCAGACTGTAATGGATCAGATCAATCACCACAGTTCACTGATACCGTAAGCAACACTTTCAAGATTAAGACTGTAAGATAATTTTTTCTCAGTGCTACCTTCACGCACAAGAATAAAAATATTAGTTATTTAATTTGCAATAAGGATAATGAAAATCAATCAACTACAGTAAAATTTATTATTATTCTTCATTATCTAGAAGACATTTCTAGAAAACTCTTGGAATCTTTCTTAAAACTATATAAAAATGTTTTGAAACTGCTTATTAATTATCAATTAAAGTGACAAATTAAAAAAATTAAACTAAATACTAAACTTGAACTTTGAACTAGTATCAATTTACTTATTTAAATGGGTAATTTTCAGTACAATCAAAATTCAACTCAAAACTGGAACACACAGAGACAATATCAGAATTCTATGATTCGTAATCAAAAGGTCACGGGTCAGCTACGTGAGAGGCTCCGATGGCCAGGTATGCTTTCATTAAAAAATTTTAAATGATCCTTGATAGCTTCTCATTTTGCTTTATACAAATATATGCATTATTGTACTGTAACTGTACATATTTAAATTTTAATATTTGCTTAAACTAATACTACTAAAATGATTGCAGTCATTATATAATCAGTTTGTATTCAAATTCATAGGTCTTACTAATTTGAATGTATTTTTAAAGACTGCTAATAATAAAACATATGCTATTTGTAAGCAAAAGTATTAAATGAGATCAATTCTTAAATTAATCACAAACAAAAAAACGCTTATTTTTTATTTTTATTTTTTGGTAATATCGAAAATCAAGTAAATATAGTGAATCGAACATAATGAGCAAAAATTACAATACGAATTTTTTCTTAAAACTCAAAATCAAATTCGTTAATAAGTAAAATATGTGCAATTTTATAGGCTGGAAAATTAAAAATGGTAGCACTAATATAAGTACTCGTATTCCATCACAAAATATATTTATTACGTAGTATGAGTTAATTGTAAGTGAAGAAAACGATATAAAATTTAGCAAATATTATATAAATATTATATAGTACTAACATTAAAAGTATACTTGGATTCCATTTTCTACTTTTCAATTCCAATTTTCAGCATTTTTTGATGATTTGTAAACCATAAAATTTTAATGTCTTATTTATTCATTTATTTATTTTTGTATTTATTCATTTATTTTTTGTATAATCTTAATGTATTATTTATTAATTTATTTTTTGTATATTCATTTATTTTTTATATATTTGCTAAATTTTGCAAATTACCGAAGTAATTCAGCTAATTTTGTCTTCTTCTGCGATACTAAACTGATTGATATTAAAATTAGGAGTATCAAAAATTAAAAATTGGCATTAATGTTATGAAAAATTAAAAATTAGAAGGCATTATGAGAGTATTAGTCAAAAAACTTTTTTTCAAGAAGTTTACACTAAAGATATTAAAAATATTTAATTAGTTCACTCTAATTAAATATTTTTAATACTAATTAAATATTTTTAATATCTTAATTCTTCCTGATTAAAAAATATCGTTGTAAAGTTATACAGTACTCATAAAGATAATCATTTTATTCAGATTTGTTTTGCGATTTTTCAGACTAAAAAACAAACATTAAAAGTTTTAAGGGCCATGTGATACAGATAGCAATTGTCCACCAAGCTTATACTGTGTCGGAGGTAGTTGTTGGCATGTGGAAAATAAACCAATTCGATTACAAAGATCTAGTTGGTAAGGTTATATAGTTATTGCAGTGAACATAATTAATATGATGTTATTTCAGGTATACTTTTTAGTAAAATAATTTTTTTGTAAAATTTAGACTTATTATTGCATGTGAAACGTTTAGCGAATTCGCTGAATGAGTCCGAAGAGAATATATCCAAAGCAACAAAGTATATTTGACTTACTAAATTTAAACTTTAAAAAATTTTCTTTATACCAAATTAGTCTAATGTTTATATTTATTCATTAAGGCTATATTTAATATGTGAAATTGTCATAATTGTTCACCGATTTTGTAATAAAAATAAACCAAACTATTCAGTCTAATTTGAGCAAAAAAAATATTACTCCTTCAAGAATAAATCATATTAAATTAATAAACTTAATCTAACAGTGCAGAAGTTTTATTTCAGGAAGAATTTTGAAGAAACTGAGAATGGTACAAATAAGGATTCATCTAAAGTGGGCTTCTCAAACTTAGATCTTTTTGATTACATTAATGAAGACAGCAACTCTATTAAAACAAACACTACTCCTATAATTATCACCACTGAAACCAAGCAATCTGAATACCAATTAAGAAATTAAATTTGATTCATTATTCAATTTATGAATATTTTCAAAAACCTTACATTAAATTAAAGTATCGTTGTTGATTGGAAAAATATTGAAAAAAATAATATTTTGCGAAAAATGTATCTCAAAAATCAATTTTTTACAGACTGAATTCGAAAAGAATCCAAAAACTTATCAGAAACAGAATGTGTCTGAAACGAATATAAGTGGTGAATTTTTGACAAATTTTCATAACTTTTCATCTTTTAAATAAAAATTAAAAACTTTATTAAGTCTGTGCATTGCTTCTTTTTAACTTTCCAGTCTTAATGATTGTTAATGATAACAAGTCAATCTAAGATCTAATCATTTTATCAAATATTTGCTATTTTTCTTGGCAAAATTTGTCTCTCGTCATATCTGCTTCATTTGCATACATTCAAATTTCAGCGATAAGAAGAAATTTTTATGATATTTTCGAAGATTATAACGCCAATACATAAACATATTTAAATATATTTCGATTTTGAAGTTACTAAAACTATAAAAATATAAATTATTACTGCAATTAATCGTTTGCAAAACTGATATATTTTATTTTTACCTCAAATCAGTCTCGAAACTGAAAATGCAAATAAATCAAATTTGCTTAAAATTTACGTGACAGATTTCTGCGCTACTTCAGAAACAATTCAGCGTACTAACGGTTATAATTACGATGATAAAAAGTCAAGATTAAGGTCGATCTGGCTGGAAAAAATTCCAATTTTTATGAATTACACGAGTGAATATAAATTACATAAACCAGTGCATATTGACCTACATCGCGCTAGAGGTTAGCATAAAACTATTCTACAAATACTAAATCTGATCTGCATAGAAATGTAAATGAAATAATATATTTGATACAAATTTCGCAGTCATTTATATAAAAAAGAGATTTCGGTGTCATTTTTATTGATCATTTGTAATAAAATTCAGTTAAATATTATTGCATGATAATTTATTTATTATTTAACAATTTATGAACTGTATTTTAGCTTTGCAACGAGATGAATGTTCGCAAGACATGCAATGTGGACGATGGATGATTTGTTGCCGCAAGCAATGGTGCGATTTAGATGGTGATTGCGATCTCGGATCATTCTGTTTGCCAAATTGTAGCTTAACCAAAAAGATAAATCTCGAACTACGTGAGGCTAATGGAATATCACCAATGGATCTGATTTACGATTAACTGACTTCCATGCATTATTTTAAAATAAAAAACCCGAGATTCTGTCATTTTGCAAAACAACTCATTCTTCCGTGACTTCTCATTTTCAAATTTTCCTGGAGAATTGTAACTATTACAAATTGAAATAAACTTATAAAATTAGTTACATAATGGACTTCACTATTAACTAATACTAACCTTGCATTCCGATTTACTTCATATAGCTGAAACCAGAATGCCAGTAATTTGAAACTGAATATATAATGCTTTCACAAAACTTCCAGCTACGAACGGTATTAATCTTTCAGACAAATCAGTATATTTTGTATGTTTCTACAAATATTACAAATGGAAAAACTGATCGGTTATACTGTGAGTAAGCAATATCGTATTAGTTAAAAAATTTGGACGATAAAAAAGTCATCTCGGAAACAATTTTTGCTAAAATTCTAGTTAATGAATATATATATAAATAATAATTTGTGAATTTATCGTTTTCATTCTAACTTTACATATTCAATAATAATGTCGAACTTCGCTTTCTGCGTACAACACAGTAAAAAAACAAAAACTGCTTTATCATACAAGAAACAAGACAAATTAATTCAGAACAAAACCGGCAATGACAAAATTTAGTGGTCACCACATAACAAGATAACAGGACAAAGAAATAATAGCAAACAGTAACAGTTATTATTATTATTATTATTATTATTATTATTATCATATTATTATTACTATCATTGCTAATATTATTATTGTTATTGCTATTATAAGCAAAATGCTTCTGGTAAAATGATGAAAAGAGTATTTTATACCTTCTCATTTTACAATATGTCATAGAATTTCGTACAGAAATAAAAATGTAGCAGAATTTTCCAGTAACAACAGAAGAAAATAAAACAGTGAATAGATTAAAAATAAAAAGACACAAAGTTGGTATTGAAAATTTAATAAGCATATTAAATTTTAGACATGAATTTTTTCACAACAGTTGTCTACACAGATATTTGAGAGCTACCAATGAATGCATACAAACAAGAATACTAGTAAAAAATTTTACGATGCTAAAAGTGTCTTAAAATACATTTAAAACATTTGCTAAAATAAAAGCATTCAGAGTTCCTTTGGAATGATAAGTTTAAACTTCTTTTGTAATAGCACAACTCCAGATGTTTGCTTTTTACATTAATTTTAAGACAAATTCAACAGAATTAAACACTATTATAAACAAATCTGTTTTACACAAAAGTGCCTAAAAGGTCAAATGTCAAATTAAACTTCAACATTCTGACATGAAAAATTTACTTTGTCTAAAAAACTTTGTATGGTACCTATGAAAGTTTATTTTTCGTTTCATAAGCGTAATACACGCAGATCTGACAGTAATGACAGAAGAATGATGTTCAAAACTTGAATTTAAACAATGCAGATTATATAGGATCAAATTAGCAACGAAATGAGAAAGGCACACACGCACTTGCACACAACGCACACATACATAGGTACACACGCATGTACGCACGCAAATGCGCACATATTCATATATTTCGCGTACGTAATCACCGATTAATATTTATCAGTAATTTATAACTTTAATAGATTTAATGATTTGTCAAATACTTTGTGAGATTACAGATAATGCTATCAAATGATAAATAAACGACACATATAGGAAATAAAAGCTTAGTAATTACAATAAACAGTATTGCAGATGAGAACTGTGATGATAGTGATTTTCCCAATTAGAAAAATAGATTAATACTATTAAAGTTAACATTACCATGTCTGAAATAATAAAGTAGTTATTTTTTGTGATACGTGCGAATGAAAATGAACTACACATCTGTTGACCTGCATGCACATTTTAGAACTCAAATTGATATATCAAAATCCGAGTAGTAAAGCCACGTTAAAGTAAACAAGAGGTATTTACGTGAAATCTCAACACACACACAGATGCACACACACGCAGAAAAAGTGCTCTACGTTAAATTTGCAGAGACGAAGCAAAGAAAGAGTTATAGATTAATATATTTTTGATCACAATAAATCGATTCGAAGCTATTCGCTTGCAACGAAATTTCATCGCAGAAACATTAACTAATCAGTAATATATAGCAAATCAATAATAATTTGCTAAATATCAATGTGAAAAATAGAACATTAAAAAGGATCAGAATCCCCGCAATACGGTAAATACCAGAAAATATTATCAAGATTTTACACGTAAGAAATATAAATGCACGGGATTGATTAAGTTATGATAATGAAAATATCTGCCCATGTTGCAATCAATTTAATTAATTAAATAGTATTTCTGGAAGTGATACAAATTTAAGCATAAAGGTTACATTAGACGTAATAGGATGTAAAAACCGGAACGTGCACGCGAGAATTAAACATATTGATAGCAGAATAATTCACAAATTTAAGCCACAGGATTGTAAAAAATGTTTAATTCCAGAAGAGTAAATTGCAGAGAGTACAACTTCTGAAGCTTTCTTTCTTACAACAAATTACCGCCGTAATTCATCATGTAGTATTTGAGTAACTGATTATGTTTCGATAAATTTATCAAAAAATAATCCAAATGATTCGTTTGAGTGAACAAAAATGATGTAAAAGATATGTAAAGTAAGTAATTAAAAACTTTTTCTTCAAAAAAGTCAACTTCATGCAATAAATTTCAGAATACTTTTATTCCATGATAATTTTTAGTCATAAAAAATTTATTCAAAAAGTGTGACGTGAAAAAAAAAATCTTTTCGTGATATTTTCATTATACTTTAACGTTTACGTGACATATCAGAAAAACATAAACAACAACATATGAATACGTGTAACATATATAATGTATAGAAATGGAAATTTTTGAGAAAAAAGTCACCGGTACAGTTCACAGTGGCAACCTGCCAATAATCGCCTTGCCGTAAAAATAAGAATAAAAAATAAAACAATAACTGATTATTGGGTTGAACAAAAATTAAAATATTTGAATCACTGAGAATAGAGTTGGCCCAGCAAATGTACAATAAAAGTAATGAGACAAGAATGAAACTTTCAAGCAAGTTTCCAAAAAATAAAAAAAAATTTTGCATACACCTGTTCAAGTAGAAGAAAGTGAAAAAAATACTTATGTAATAATTAATTATCAATAATAAAATATATGATGAAAATTTTTACATCGTAATTAGTCATAATTAAACAATTAATTCACTGTAACAAATGATAATAGTTTGTAGTTATTATGATTATGAAAAGAATAGAACAGATGTAATAACTATAATGATAAGTTATGGAAAACAATTCAAGAGGAAATAACGATGATAAGTTAAAATAACAGGCAGGCCCAAAAAATAAAACGGTACAAGCCTAGATTAATCAACAGAATTAGCAATACCTAGTCGTCTTTCTACTAAAAACAATAGAACCGCAAAATACAAGTAAGACGAACCGGAAATTATGAACTATGATTGAAGTTTACCGAATCTTGGAAATCAATTTTCATATATAATTATTGTAAATATCATTTTTGAATTAGGCAAATGAAAACTTGCATGAAAGTGATAAATTAGGCATTTTGATCAATTTATATGCAAACAAACATACGAGCAAAAATGACCGTAAATTTGAATATTTTTGGTGTCTTTGCACAACACTTTAATGAATGAATAATAGTCGAAGCCGACAAATAAATATAACATATTTCTCAAAAATTTTGTTCTATATTGAAAAAATCAATAAAAATCTCTGTGTTTTTACACGTATAGCATGAAACCGTAAATGATCAATATTTTCCTCATCTTTACGTAAATAATGCCTACACGTGGAAACGTAAAATATAGGGTTAGCAAAATAATGATGAAAAATAAACAAGCTGCAATATTTTTTGAATATTTAAAAAAAATATTCACCATATTAATTTTCTTATATCTCTTTTCCTACCAAAAACAAAAAAACAAAAAAAAATTAACTTTATATTTCGATAAAAATTTAGCTAAAAAGCTAAAAAGAGTTTTTCAAACTTTCAATAAATATATGCTAATTTTAATTTTGAAACACAATAATAACAATTTAAAAAACTGTGCTTTTTCTTTGTACGTAAACGAATTAGAAATTGAAGAAAAAATTATAAGAAAATAAAACTTTCCACAAGAAAGAGATCTAAGCAAAAAATTGAGTTAGTTCATTTGTGTTGGTACTTCTTGTCTCGTTTTGTGTACAAAAACAAAACCAAAAAAACAACTTCGACACGGGACTTATAATATAATTATTGCCACAACTGCTATTTTAGTGAGCGCTAAATAATTTTCAAAACAAAAAAAATCATTTTGAAAGTGCAATTAGCCGCGCAATTCATAAATTTTCATTTAGTATTTCGCTGATTGACTGATTGCCGCCATTATATGAAATTTTCAGAGTAAATTATGTGCGGATGCAGAACAAACATACTAACAGTAAATATTATAAAGTATAATGTTAATCAATTTACTAAATATTTGCACACTATTGCAGTTTACATCCCGGATGAGTGATTAAGTGAGTAAAGAGCAAAAATACGGTATAAAATGGGAAAAAGTTGAAGAACAGACGATTTGACCAGAATGACCACCATAATCATCGATTTAACCACATCCTCATGGACCAGAGAAGACGAATAATAATACACTTTCGGAGATTACAAGTATAAAAGTAAATGAGAAATTTTAATTTTGTAGAAAAAATACACAATTTAATATAATTTAATTATATGTTTTAAAAGTATCTATTAATGCCCTTCATGATTTTGAGATTTCTACAACGATTTTTGCTATCATCATTACTTCTCGTCACTGTAAAGCATAAATCTTGCATTTAGCATCAAGAAAAAGTATAACTTGATGGAGCTTCACTTTTGATTACAAACGTTGATAAAGAATTATTTGCTGGGGAAGTAGCAGAAGTAGATGAAACGGAAGAAATCTGCGGTTGTTTGGTAGTGGTAGCAATGGCAGGATATGAAGCAGAACTCGAGGATGGCGATATCTTCGAAGTTCCAAGCAGATTTTCAGGATCGAGAAATGGATAATGAGTTGTAGGTGTTGCGGTTGCTGTGACTGATGTACCGTTATCATTATTACCATTGTTGTTGTTGCTATCATTAAGATTAAGAGGTAACAAAGGTGACAAACCGAGAGCTGCAGCTTTAATTGCAGCCGCGGTTGCAACATTAACAATTGGCATTTGAGAGGTCAGAAGTGCGGGATTTGAGAGTAAACCATTCAATAGAGGAAGTTTCGCATCTACTGAATGCGTAGGCAAAATTGATGCAATTGGATTTACGCGATTTGCAACTTCAGCTAACTGTTGCAATGACATTAAAAGCCCCTGAAAACTCTTCCAATTAATTACTGCCTAAGAAAAACACGGAGAAAAATACTTGACAATACGTAAGCAACCTAGTCACCATTTCAACGCTATAAAATTAATCAAAGATAAAATAAAACGAGTTCTTAATAGTAAACAAGATAGATAACTGCATCTAGGTTGCAATATTTAAATATAAAAATTTCAGGTTGTTTCTGTAAAATTTCAAAAAATTTGATATATGGTAAAAAATTTTTAGATGTAATCAAAAGAATCGATCAATATATGAAATTATTAAAACATAAATTTCTAGAGCAAAAAAAAACACAATTACTCAATATTTTTAGCAGAAGAAAACTGAAAAACCAAAAGTTCAAAAAATTATTCAGAAATCATCATAATATTTGCGGGAATAATACCACGAAATAACATTAAAAAAATCAATTTTTTGAATAACAAAAATAATCTAAAAAACAGTACCTGTTGGTAGAAGTATGCATTTAATAGGGTCTGCGCATAGGATTTGTAATCATCAACATTAGACGATGAAGGATCAAAAGATCCTTCAGATGTTGCAAATGCTGCAGAAGTTGGTAACGTGGATAATGGCAAATGCAAACTACCATTTCCAGAGCCGGAAACCGGTGAAATTGTAGCGCCAGTTGCTACTTCAGCTGTTGCTGCTGCACTCGCAAAGTGATGGTTTAACGCTGAGGTATATGATGGTTGTGGCTTGTAAACCGATTGTAGTGTTGCCTATATGCATACAACACTGAGTCTTAATATGACAAAAATAATCACAAATTATTAATTAGTATTTAATGATTAAAATAATATAAAAATTAAAAAAATAAAATGTATTGAAGCATTTTTAATATCCTATCAAAATCATTTTTATGAAATAATATCATTTCGATATTTAGAAACAACAATTATATTTAATAACATTATACTTAATAATATATGAAAAAAAGCAATTGCTTATATCCACACCAATTCTAGAAAATAAGTAAGTAAAAAATGGCCAAAAAATGAATATTTCTTTCCATTATAATTATGCAAAACCTGCAAACCTGCGTTGAATCATTCCAAAACGATTGAAAATCAGCAGCAATAGAAGTACCACTGAGACCACCATGTAAAGGACTGGTGTTTCTGCTACCATCACTATTTCTTCCATTTCCATTACTCATTTCGTTTGCTTCGGTTTTTACTGCTAAATATGAGCATACAAAAAACGAAATTAATTAATAAATATTATCAGAATAAAATTATGCAAATAACACGCGATATTTCATGTTACAAAATAATATTTGTATACAGAGCTTATTCAGACAACTTTTTAATGTAAATGCATTTCTCTGTTTTTTACTTGATTTGTTAACAATTTGAAATGATTCCCATAATTAGTTATTCGAAACATATCATCATAATTGAAGAAACCATAGCAGTTAGCAATCAAACTAGACCACAAGATTAATTTTAAAAGTATTATCCATCCTCAAATCTTAATTGAACAAAAAGCAAGGTCTCTTATAATGCTGGTCGTAAGCAAAAAGAACTAAAGTTTTAATACAGGCCACCATTTTCATTAGATAATTTTTTTTTAAAGTCTTGAATTACAATCAACAAAAAATTATTTTTCATATTCATACCATTTCTATAATCTCCTTTAGCAATATCTTCATCGGAACCCGTTCGTAGAAAAAAGTAATCACTACAATTTAGCATTCTATTTGAGGTACCATCAGCAGATGACAATCGGTTATTAAATTGGCCACCTGCTGCAGCAGCGCTTGTTGATGGTGCCCTATTGGTACTTGCTCGATTTGAGCCACGACTACGTCGTCGTAAAGTTTGCTTATCACCTAATTCTGGCACAACAGTCCAAAAATGACCTAAATTTGATAAATTTTTTTCAAATTTCAATTTTGAACTACGGTTTACTTCATTCAGATAAGTATATAAAATTGAATTCTAGAAAAAGAAACAAACACTAACCAACAACACCGCTTGTAGATGTTTGTTTCAGAGGTAATTTAACAAAGCAGTCGTGAAGACTCAAATTGTGACGTATTGAATTTTGCCATCCCCATTGATCTGGCCGTAAACGATAGTACGGATGCAACATACGTATAACCTGTGATAGATTGATTATTATTGTGAAGTGTTAAGTAACAGAACCGATTATCAAAATTAAAGCCAGAAATCTAAATAGATTTAAAATAAATGAAAGCTTTAATTTCCCAAATACATTTTGATATTTTCAATATATGTAACAATATAATATAAATATTTTGTTAAATAAAAAATACTACCAGTAATTATTTGTGACAAATTTTATAAAACAATAAAATACTGAGTCAAAATATGAATAAAAATTTGTTCTTTTCATTTTTTATACTGAATTTTTTTGAAATAAAATAAAAGCCCCCCATTATGAACTCATTTTGTTATGGATAGAAACTTTCAAAAATCATCAGGAGACTTTTATATGAGTATTTTTTAAAAAGATAAACAATAGACAACTCTCATGCACACATTTTTCTATTTTTTTTAATCAAAGAATTTTGAAAAAAAAAAAAAGAAAAATAAGAGAAAAACGATCTTTATTTGATTCGCATTAAAGAAAGCAAAAGTGTTTTCAAAAATTAATAGAAAAAATCTATTCAAATAGCAGTTTTTTTTATTTTCAAATTTAAAATACTTCCACTGCTCTTTTTACTTTTTTACTTTTGAAAAAAAATATTCTTATAATTTATCCCTACTTACTTTATTGATACTTTTACAAGTAAAAACACATAAAAATGAGCATAATTTTTAATACTGTATACAAAACTAAGCAAGTAAATAAAACTATAAACAATACGAGAAATATTTGCAAAAAATTAATTTCTCGAATTCAAAACTACATTTTAAAGCTTACTTGATATATTTCATTCAATTTCAATCGCTTTTCTGGACTACTTTCTATGGCCTCAATAATGAGATCCTTGTAGCTCAAACTCGGCCGTTCCGCTTTTTCAACAGCAATTAGTGATTGATCTGCACCTGATGATCTACTTTTGCTCTCTGGGCTTGATCCAGTTGCATTTTGAGTTTCAGGTGCTGTACTGCTAATCTGATCCACAACTGATGATGATGGTGGTAATGATGACATTAATAAAGTTAAATTATCCATCGATGCTGGCATTTGATCAGATTTTGGCAAATCAACAATTGCCACTGAACAATCATCATCCACATTTTGCATATCACTTGTTACAACTTTTTCATTATCAGTGTCCTCATCATTACTATTATTATTGTTATTATCAGTATTACCATTGCCATTATCAATATCACTACTGCTATTTACGTCATTATCATCACTGCAACTACTATTGCCCAAAACAGCTGAATTAATCAAATCCATTAATTTTAGGGCACTGCCAATATGGGCAGATTTTTGTAGTGACGCTAGGCAAAACTCCAGTGCGATATTAAAATTTCTTCTTATTTCCACACACTTAATGGCTATCCCAAGTGCTTTCAAGCTGACCTTCTATTGAACCTTCAGCAAATAAATAATATTAATTGCAAAATACAGTAATGCTTGCAGTATTTTAACGCAAAAGCAGGCAAAAAATTTTTCGTTTCCAGTCTGTGTATTTTTTTTGGATATGATTGTCACTTTTCTTCCTGTAAAACACTTGCAAAAAAATTAAAAACTTTCATTTCAATTGCTACAACCAAATGTAAAACGATGAAACTGATCAAAAATTAAATTAAAATAATGTTAATAAAATCGTAATTAAAAACAAAAATACAATTTTTATAGTACTTTGATAGTCTGACAGAGTCAGAAACAAGGAAACAAGAAATAAGCATGGATAATATGAAATGAAGTATGAACAACGGCAAATAAAATAAAGATTATGATATTTGCTTTTTTTACTTTAGGAAAAAGCAAAAAAAAGTGCTCTTATCATTTTGCTATATTTAATAATAAAAACACCAATCTAGTAACTTTGTTTTTTCTTCTGAACATTAATACTATAATGTACTGTATTTACCAAATTATACATTATGTTTAGTAGTAGCAAATGCATAAACGAATTTGATCATCATTATCTTAGTTCACTTTAAAATCATAATAAATAATCTCACACTATTGATAAAATTTTGCAAGGGAGATTATTTTGAATTGATATATAAACTTCTAAAGATAAGAAACAATTTTAGAAACAAAAAAAGTGAAAAATTCTAAGCAACTATTGCTTTGTCCTTTTCGACATCTTTCATTATTTATTTTATCACTATTATTATCACTATTATTATTGTTATTATTATTCGAGTGGTCATTCAAATTTACTACTACAAATAATATAGCTGTTTTCATAATCATTAGCACTACTATTAACAATCGACAACATCAAACACTACATAACATTATTATGATTTATAATTTAAAGTAATACATAATAGGCTTAGTTATTGCATATATAACACTGTAAGAAAAATAAATAGGAAATATAAGAGGGCAGAGAATGAAAAGAAATGTAAGAAAGTGCAGAGGAAAAAAGTTCTAGCAAAAAATTCAGTGAAATTTTGTTGAAAAGACGACTAGAGGGCAGCAATAGAAGAACTAAAATACATGCATGTGTTGATCTTTACAGGATGTTAAAATACTTGACTTTTTATCAAAATTGTGCGATTAACAATTTATACGAATATAAATGAGCCTAGGGTCTTAGGCTTAGGCTTAGGCAAACTGTGAGTACATATCCGTGACCAGTTGTTAATATACTATAATAATGCGCATGTGATAGAAATACATTTCTATACATCAAAACTTATGTAACCAAGAAAACGCATACTGTAGTATGTAATAGCAAAAAAGTATGCTATCACTTATGCAAGTTTACAGTACTAGAAAAGTTAATAACTGCACTAATTAATATTATGCAAAAAATGAATGATACAAAAAAATGGATGACTTTAGAAAGTAACAAAACTGCATGAATTCAGAAGGACCACAGGTGCTTTGAAATAAGACGAAAGGGAGGTAGACGAAAACAATAA
>UYYF01004419.1:17287-34202 GCA_900618365.1 Thelazia callipaeda
TTCTTGTTTTGTTTCCATTTGTATTATGACAAAAAATGTCCCTAGCAACATTCACACTAACATAACATAGACACATGCATATACACCACACAGACACACGTACACACACACGCGCACATGCATAAATACACACACACACGCATATATATATATATATATATATATAAGCAATAAGTTTTAATTTTCTGTCTATGCAATTCTTTGTGAAATCAAGTTTTAACTTTTCCTTTTCGTCAAAATAGCTGTAATCTCCATTTACATTTGAATAGAATATTAAGCTTATTTTGTTTACAAATGGCTTAAAACAAATGCAATGGAATGATTAAAAAAATAATTAACTCATAAACTGAACGAATAAAAAGAATTAAAAAAAGATCATCAGTTATTTGAAGCTAATATATACGAAGTTTCATGCTTAAGTTAAATAATACTATTTTGGTAGTATCTTTACGTCTACGCAAAAATTGTGAAGTATTAATTTCTAAATTGTACACACGTCCTGTTTTGATGCACTAATTGTAATTATTATAAGATGTGTTTTTAAATATTTGGTGAAAAACTGACTCTTAAAAAATCCCAAATATTGACCCAACCTTTTCATATATTTTGATAGAACGTTATAAATTTTCAATAAGCAAAAACTTATGTTACAAATCAATGTATATTAAAAACAGAACAAAACGTATTATATAACATGAATAAAAATGAACGGGTTCTATACACATACAATTAAACTGTGATAAAAATAACTATGCTAAAATGTGATAACGATTATAGACAGAAAATGAGAGCGCATATCTGATGATGATAGCGATAATAATTCTCTCATAACAAATTATTCCAACGAAGATAGCGTTCATAAAGTCAAAAGTTTCATGCTAACAATGTGAATGTAGATAATAATGCGCACTAACTTTATCATTTTTAACTTTGACTTATTTTCTTAACTGAATTTTGGGTTTCACTTCCAAAAACAATTCCAAAAAAATCGCTCTTATGAACACTTTGTCTCATCTTTTCAGCTTACATCACGTTAAATTACCAGTTTCTACTAAGGACTGTTTGTTGATCGTGATTTTAGTGACAAAAATTGCAGTAATCAGTTACAGATATAATTATGATAATAAAGATAAAGTAATAAAGGGTCATTATTTTCCTTGAAAACATATGTGTATACATTTAAAATTAAACAGATGTAATAACAGAATCTTCTTCGATCTAATTGACTGCCAACAACTACTATATGCACGGATAATACAAATTACATGAACGTGAAAAAAGTTATAAAACTATTAGTTTATTTTGAATTTTTTAATGAAAAAAATTTTTGCAGTTAATTTTAGAAAATCATACTAGTTTTAAATAAAAACTCTTATCTTCACTTTGATCGCAAAAAAGTAACGCTGATTAGCAATTAGACAATACGGAAATAAACCTTCATAGTTCGACTCATTTAAACAGATACCTCCTCCGTAAAACAAATGAATCAAAATCTTTGAATTAATTTTTTGATCTATGTTAAGAATCACAATAATCACTGATTACTTATTTTATCTTAAAAGAGTACGCATACACAATAACATGCAAAGACCAAAAAACTACAATATATTGCATTAATTTTTGATTACAAAAATCAACAAAATTATCATTTTAACCAACAAAAAGTGCAATTTTCTGCTGCTTAAATATGGTAACTTTGTTATGAATTATTATTAAATATAGTCATTTTTGATTTTAAAAAAATTATTGCAGTAATATTATACAAGCATAATGATGACAATTATAACAAAAATAATGATACCTAAATGCATTTATTTGGATTAGCAATGTTGACAAGTTTCAATTAAAAGTTGCTAACTATTGAAATACTTCAGGACACTCCTTCTTTACATAGCAACCATCCTGTTAATTTATGCACTAGAATTATTATTTTTGAATATAAAAACTTTTCTAAACAAATGAGACTATTCAAAAAAATACCATATTATGCAATTTTGCTATAAAAATTGAGCGCTTTATCCACTTGAATGCATAATTATATATGCTTGACATAAAACTTTAGAACTTTACTTGCTTACTTATTTTCTGTTAAATTAATCAATAACGGTGTTAAAGGTCACAAGCATGATGGTATTAGCACAATTATCAAACATTTAATCAGCCGTAAATCAAAAATAATATACTGCACTCAGAGAAAGTTAGAGAGATATGAAGAAGGAAGATGACTTGTTACAATATCAAACAAATGCAAGTTCTGCTTCTTGTCTTGTCTAAATTGTGACTTAAATGTATTTTTTAAAACAAATTCTTACAATCTATACATGGCTTATAAATATAAGAGATATATACATGTAAGTAAAGCAAAAAGTGTTTTATATAAGCTAACAGTGAAAATAACAGAAAATTTGTATGTAACATTTTAAAATTGAGGAAAGAATATTTAAAAAATAGCATAAGTGGGGGGTGAGGTGAAATTGGCCAATTATTACTTACTTATTTATTTAACTTATGCGAGAAGTAAAAATGAAGAATTTACACAATTTAAAATTTAAGCAATTTTCAAAACATACAATTAAGTTAGCAGTTGAAAGCTAGATTTTTATATTAAAAAAGAAACCCCAAAGATTTAAAATATTTGCATAATTTGATTTTTTATTTGTTAAGAACATACAATTTTTGTAATTTAATGAAATAGCAAGCGAACCGTCCAAAATGTGAAAAATTAGTAATATTAATTGTTCAATCAGAAAAAACGATAAAGGTCGTAGAACTGTAGTTAAAAACTTCAATCAAATTCATATTTGCTTTTTTGTTGTCGTTGTTTGCCATAAATCATTTTAAAAATTATCTATATAAGAATAATTTAATAATAATAATGATAACAATAACAATAAGTATGAACAAGAACAGTAATGACAATTATAAAAATAATAAATGATTGATGAATTACCAATTACCAACCAGCAATAAATGAATTTAAAATTAAAATTATCATTTTGTAATTAAAAAAAATAAGCTGATATTTTTAAGCAGCACTTGAAAACAACAAGCAAAAATAAAGAGCAAGCACACTTTAGAGAAAATACAATTAGCTAAGTGTCAACTGAATATTTAATTAATTAACTTGTAATGGAAATACACAGTGAATAAAATTTAATTATTCAAATCTCATTGAATTTGACAAAACTTTCCTGCGAGGCATATCTTATAAAATTTTTTAATTGACTACTAATCAGTGTGTTACTTTTATAATGAATATATAAGTCATAAATTTTAATGCAATTAAAATTATTACTGATTTGTTCATAAAATGTGCAAAATGCAATACTTTGTAAAAAAATATCAAGTATAAATGATTAGTACTGATATCACTGTTTTTTAATATCATTACAAATAGTAATAAAGATGATAATTAAGAGGATTAAAACAATTTTTTAATATGATATTGGATATAAACAGCTATTGCTATGATAACTGATAAATGTTTTATTGTGAGAAAGATAGACAATGCATTTGCATTTGCATTTGATGTGAACAATGTTAAAAGTAGATAATATAGTTATGATTATATCACAGATATAATCATACTATAACTATAGCAGTGTGATAATGAAAATAGCAATCATATTATAAATAATAATGATAATATGAAATACAGATATGACAAATTATTAATATAGCTGCTAAAAAATTGAAAAGTATTATTAATTATTGTGCAAAAGGCAATGGTACGTAATGAAATGTTTTCATTGCTTATTTTTCTTGCCAAAATAATTTTTTGTTTTTCAAAAAAAAGCAAGAAGGAAAGAATGAAAAGGAAAGTAAAGCAAAAAGTGAATAAGACGAATGGAAGCTCAAATGCAATAACAAAAACAACAAATTTATGTTTATATATAAATTTGTTTTTATCAAAAAAAAAAGTTCTGTTTACATTTTTAAAATGCTTCCCTTTAGGTGTTCCTTCTATTTTCTTTCTACTTCGTTTTACTGCTATTATCATTATCATTGATTTTCATTTTTTCTTCATTACCATTAATAATCATAAATAGCGTGAATTATTATTAATACTTTAAATATCACTACATTTAATAACAATATTCATATCCTTCATTTGAGCATATTATTCATAAATTATCACAATAATCAATACAACAAGTATTAATATAGAAAGTATAAGTAATAATATATACAAATATTAATACTAACTGTCAATATCACATTATTATATTATTGACCAATACATTACTAGTGGTCATTTAAAATTTTAGACACTAAATTTGTCAAATATTGCTAGTTGTCGTTCAATGACACTCACTATTGTCGCTGTTATTTACAATAAGCTAAATGGTGAAGTATTTTTTCCTATCATATTCATTTTGCAAACAAATGAAAATAAACGTAAGGTGGAAAAAAAATATTTTAGTTTAATATTTTATAAAAAATCAATGAAATGGAAAAATTTTCTCAAAATAAAATTTAGAAATATTTTGAAAAATTTATTAATTGCGAAAATGATAAATTATAAAATAAAAATGAAATTATTTATCTGAAAAATTACAATAACTTTACCAATAAATTACTTAACCAGCTAGAATAATGTGTAATCGTAATTTAAGCTTTTCCTTAATACATTTTAGTATCACACATAAGTAAAAGCTGTTGAATGACGTAAGATCATTAAAAATAAACAAAAGATAGCAATTACTTTTTTCGTGAAAATATGTCAAGTTGCTAACAAGTTCGAAGAAATTTTAGACGCCCTACTGCTTTATCATATAAAAAATACAAATCTACGTGTTTTTGCTCAGTGAAATGAATAGTTTAATTGCAACCATAAAAATGTACCAATTGCGCAAATATTTGAAAATCGAAAACTGATTGCAATTTGCTTCATTGATCAGATCATTAATAACTGGCAAAAAATTTTCACACAAACTAAATTTAATATATTATATTTCATATTTTTTAGACATTTCAAAGGAATTTTGAAAGAAAAAATGATTTCTCTATAATAATATACTCAATTTTTTTTAACCTTAATTACTACTCTTCTTTTCCAGGTCATCATCTTCTGAAGTAAGTTTTGTAGACTAGTTTTCTTACTCGTTTCCAAAAGCAAATGTTGATGTTCAGATGCTCCACAAGAGTAGTAAACTTTTTCTGACATTTCACTATTTGTAGTTGTTATCTTCATTTTTTCATTTGCCAACTTTCTCACTTTTTCTTAACTGTATTGTATTACTCGTTACGTTGCTACTTTCATACTTTCAAAACAAATAAATTACTCATCAGAAAGAAGAAAAAATTTTGCATACGTAAGACTACAAATTACATTGTTATTCACACTGCTTTCTGCCATATTTAAACGTTAACATAATACGTTAATTAAGTATTTCTTTACCTGCTGCACTCATTTCTACCAAAAAACTGTTTCAATTTTAAATCTTTCCACAGCACATGAAAGCATTGAACATTTTAAAATACAAAATATGATATTGCAATGAAATACATATTAGCTTTAGAAATAATTTCTAAGAGTTGTTGGCAGTTATCATCAAGTTATCACTCACTTTTCTTTTTGGTCTCCATGATGATCAATGATAAGAATGTAGTGAACTTTATCAAAAAAAAAACAACAAACAAACAAAAAATGCAATAGGATCAATGATCAGATATTTGCTGCTGCAATACTTTAACACTTAAAATTAATTCATCAGTCTATAATTACTTATCAAGCATTTAAACAGTCACTTCTTTCCCACGATTTCTGATTTTGATTTTGAAAAGTAATTTCAGACTAACCTTTAAGTAATATTTCGACTCATTATTTTTGCCTAGCAAAAAAAATTTCATCTTTTCATAATATTTATTTATTAAAAAATCATAAATTTTTTGCTATCTCATAAATAAATTTTTCGATCTAAATAGAATATGTAGTTTGAGTTCAAACAATTCGTAGTTAATTGAATGTTCAAAGCCAGTTGAGATAACTTAAAATAGCTTTTTCTTTTCCACAAATGTTTAAAAAATAACTGAAGAAACAAATTAAAAGCTTGAAAAAATGAGTTTATTTGTGAACATAAAAAGCTATATCACATGCAAATAAAATACATATATTACACGCTTATTTTTTTACTTTTATAAAACAGTAATTAATAGCAATAATCATTAGAAAAGCTAGAAAAATACTACTATATATAAAAAGTATACATATAACATAATATCATGTGAACTGATTCTATGCTTGCATCATGCTACACAACCCGGTTTTCCATGTAAGTCATGGTACCTAGTACTTAGATCAGAACTGGGATCCATGAGATAGAAAACCAAGCTGCATAGCATGACACAGGTCAAATGATCTAGAGTGACTCGTCGAGTATTATAAATAAAATCATGTGATTATGCTTTCAAATAATCAAAAAAAATGTTGGCCAATAAAATGTGAACAAACTTAAATAGACCAGAAAACAATTTCAGAAATAATAAAAATTATTTTAAGTAAAAACAACTACAACAAATAAACTAACAACTAAAGAAATGCTTAAAAATAACTGAACCAAGCATAAATAAATGTAAATAAGACTAGCATATACTTTTAATTAAGCATATTGTTATGGCTAAATCGGAAGCAACATTACGATATTGCTTATTGCAATCTACAAGCACAATAAATTTATTAGATTTCGAATAAATAAGTAAAAGATTAAAGTAAAATTTTCCTTTACTTTATCTCTCTTTTTTAATAAAAATAGCTATTATTGTCAATAATTCTTGACTATTTTATAAGAAAATAAAATTTATTTTGACAGAGATGTGAAAGATATTATGAAAGTACTACTAATAACGAAGAGTATTAGAAAATGAAAAAAAAAGCTATAGATAAAGAGGAAAGATAATAAACTGAGAAAAAAAAAAGTTGTAAAAAACAGTTTTAGGTAAAAATAAAAGAGTTAAGAGAGTATGTCAGATAGCATTAATATACAGCTCTATATAATAAAAGCAGTAATTTAGCATCTGTACTTTGTACACTGATGCAATCACAAAAAAACAAAAATAAAAAATAACTATAAACAAATAAATGAATTGAGCTGATTTAGTGATCTAAACTGCGGTAATAATTTGGATTATTCAATGGTTCAGAGAACAGAAGCAAAAAATAATAATCCCCTTGTAGCTCATAATGTTTAAAATGTTGCGATCTGAATGAATGGATGAATGAATGAATGAATGAATGAATGAGTGAGTGAGTGAGTGAGTCAGTCAGTCAGTCAATGAGTGATTAGCAAAATGGATTCAGTAAATCTTTGAAAGCAAAAAAAATAGCGAGCAGTTGTGGTGCAAATGACTGGTAATGTCTACTACTTTGCTTGCTATGTTTGCATCACATTTTTGGCAGTTGCATAGGCTTGCAAACAATATGCAACCAACTAACAATTGCAAATAAGATAACAAATGAATACAAAAAAAGCTTTTGAATGTTATGACAATGCACAATTTGAGGTAGCAAATTAACGATCTGTGATCTGCGCTGGCTACCTCTTTAATATCCTCACACGTAATTCACGCAACTGATTTTGAGTATAAATAAATATTCATCAGATTTGATTTGCAGTCTGAGATATCACGAAAAATTAATTCAAATTAACAATAGTGATCTGTAAGGGATTGATTTTGCAAACTGAGCTGAGCTGCCACTATTTGCAAATAGCACAATATTGCATGCATACTTAAAATTTTTAAGCGCAAAATTGTTTAATATAAAAAAACTCAATTTTTGAATAAAAAATATTGCGGAAATTAAAAACAGAAAGTATATATCACGTAGAGTTTAAGTGTAATATCCACAATAAAAATATGCATTCAAAACGTAAATTTTGTCAAATGCAATATTTATAAATTCAAACAGTAGTCAAGAAGGTCAAATTTTCCATTATTATTTTATATCTATCAACAATTACTGAGAATTTGTTTTTTAATCTTTTTAAAAAGTATTTAAAAATTGCTGTTATGAGAAGTGGATTTTTCTACTTACTCGTTATTAAACGATACTAGCAGATCTATTTATTACTACTTTAAAGTATCATACGTACTAAAGGAACTAAAAATATAATTATTTCTTTATAATTATCTTTTGACTTCCTTTAGTACTTATGAACACCTTAACTTACGCCTTTTCATTTCAGCAATTTCAACGTTTTCACGCTAATCTCCATTAGTATAAAAACTTTTACCTGCTTTTTCATAAATAATATGTATATTATACTACTCATCAAATGCAATCATTTACCAAAGTACTGTTATTGCTATTGAAATTGTTCAAAAAAAAAAAAAATGTAGCAATTTCTTATCAACTGAAACATGCGAAAATTAAAAAAAATAAATAAATTTAGCAATTTTATAATCTCAACTCGTCTAGATGCACCACTAATGATATCATGACGGGCAGTTTTGATGAATTGACGCAAGTCCCAATTACAAATTTTATATTTTCGAAGCAAAAATTATATATGCAACAAAGATCAGAACGATGAAAAATAGGATATAAAAAATTTTCTCGTACTAATTAATAAATGTTAAAAGAGAAGTTGAAATTTTTTTTGTAAGTCTAAAATAACAGAAAAATTTAGCAATGAAATGAAAACTATAGCAAAGATTTCTATGAACACTGAAAAATATTTGACTTATCATAAGCAATTTTTTATGATTAAAATTTTGACCTGAAATTATAGAAAAATTTAGTAGAAGGAAGAAAGTATTGTTGCGCATTGATAAATAAACAATTCATCCATATAAGGAAGAATATTAATTTTAATAAAAGAGTAGAAGTACGAAGAGTGATAATCTATGCAAAATTACGTACTGTTCCACTGAAGTATTTTTCTTTCCAACTTCATAAACTAAATACGTTACATTGCATGAAACGATGTTTCATTCTGATTAACCTGATAAAAAAAACTGAAATTTAAAAATGAGTAGAATAAAGGCAACTTGCATAGCACAGTACTGAGATAGAATATGACGATAATCTTTTTTAGTATTATGATAAGCAAGTATTCATTCTATTCCAATAAGTCATTAATCCAGTACGACGTAAAAAAATTACAGTGTCATTCAATTTTTCCTATCCAATGAAATTTGCATATAGCCAGGATCTAACACAAATATCAAAATAAATAATTAATTTCGAAAAAAAATGCATTGTGCATTGCAAATTATTTATTTCGAATTTCTGCAAATAATATTTGTTTAAAGATGTCACAAGTATTTCTTAAATTCTATAAAAATGATTACTTGCTTTCTAACAAAAACTTCATTTTATAATCGATTACTTACTTTCTATTGATAAGTATGCAAAGAAAAAGCAGAAGTGGCGGCTAGAAAATGTCAAGAAACAAACGCATGCCCGTGAAATCAAGCATTAAATCCAATTTGGTCTCAACGAAAAAACTAAAAGTATGCAAAGTTATGCTTTATGTTTATGCTTTCAGAAATGTCATGAAAGATAATAAATAAAAACTGCCACATTCACAAATATATATGAAAAATAATCAAATAGCATAAATATTTAGAAGTTAAATAGTTCGAAGGTCAATTTTTTTGCAAGAAATGAAAAATACATCAAATTTATTGCTTATATCACCTGCTAATAACAACAGTATTTATTTATTATTAGCGACAATGAAAAAAGAGATGTAAGCAAATTAATATAATAAATTACAAATTTATGGAAATAGTTCAAAGGTCAGTAATAGAGTTAAGTAATTAATTTTCATACGAACAACAACAATATATGCATGTACTTTATAACAATTTTCAACACGTGACAAGCAAGTAACAATAGCTTATTTATACTATATGATAACCAACTAACCAAACTTAAATAACAACAGAGTTTCAATCATTACTATTATAGTCGTTATTACTAATGTTTATTCAAGATGTGAATAAAAAAGCAGGAAAAAATAATTAAAAGCTTTATCTTTCAGAACTCAGAACTAATAAGTATATAATTTACAAAAATGTGCGTAAATTACACGGTTTTCATTATCTGAGCGCATATTTTAAAACAATATCAAGAAAATGATAATGAAAAACTGAATTAAATAAAGCACTGATATAATAGTTTACATGCTCTCGTTATCACTGCAAAATGAAATTAATTGTATAAGATAAGTAAAAAGGGAAGTAACAATATTTTTGTAATCATTATTAGTATTATTACTACGAGTAAAAATGATGCTTAAAAAGATTAAGTGATAATTAATCTTTGGCCGTGGATAATCAAAGTTTTACAAGTGGATAATGGCACTGAAATGTAATGAAAATTGAAATATAAGCAAAGTGACTGATAGACCCCTCGCATTGCTTACTTCGTAATTTTTATTGACGAAATATATTGTGAAAAATGCAAGCTGACAGCAACTTCTTTCCTTCTCTTTTTTTCTTATATTATCATCACGTTGTTTCACTTACACGCTCACGTTTCATTCACGTGTTCACGCATCTTTGCAACTTACTAATTATCTTTTTTACATTTGAATAATGCGCGCATATCTATAAATATACTCATTTGCAGAGATACACACACACACACACACACACACGCATACGCATATGCATAAATAAATAAATAAAATGATAAAAAAATTTATTTTCGAAAGAGCAAAGATTGAAATGGCGTCGTCGTATAGTAGTAGTAGCCGTGGGTGTGAGTGTGTGTGTGTGTGTGTGTGTGAGTGTGTGTGTGTGTGTGTGTGTGTAGTGGATATGTCTGTGTCTTCACTCTTTTTATTTGTGTATTTTGTGAGCAACTCAAAATGAAACAAACCTTTTTGCGAAAAATTTTGATCGTTGATCTTTCCACCCCCTCCCCTCAGCTATTATCACTCCAATTTTCTATTCTTTTTTGCAACTTTATTATTAATAATATCAAAAATAATAATAATAATAACAATAAAATTTTTATTATTATGATTAATCATAATAATAATATTATTATTATTATTGTTATTAGTATTATTGTTTTGATTTTAGTTGTTATTGTTGTTGTTCTTGTCATTTCTGCATATATTTACCGCAGAGTACTTCATAACTTTTGTGGTAATTATTATTGTTTTCGTAGCATTATCAATCAAGAAAACAGTCGGAGAACATTTTATTATTGTTATTAACAATTTGCCTAACAATTGCTATTATTATCTAGTTATTGTTATTATTATTATTGTTATTATTATTATTATTGTTTAGTTATTAAAAATTAAGAAGCTAAATGTAACATAACACAATTACTGTTGTTATATTTGTTGCAATTATATTAGTTTACATGTAAATTGTGACTGTAATACTGTTATTTAAATTGATACTACTAATAAATATTGATATTACTGTAGTTAATAATTTATTTTTTCGTTGCTGTTATTGTTGTTTAGATATTGTTATTAATTTATTGTTAGTAGAAAAAGTTTACTACTTATAGTTGTCACTGTGTTAATATTCTGTATGCATGGTGTTATTATCACTGCAAATGTTTTAAGTGCATACATACCTGTTAAAATATATTATTTTTGTTAATCGTTGTTTAACAACAATATGTATTATTTACTCTAAACTTACATATTTAATATACTTCCAAGCTTATGTATGTTAATATGCACATTTTTTATCCTTCTTTTATATCAGTAAATTATGCATAATTTAACAATTGTTATTAAAATAATTGATGTAATTATAATTGTTTTAAGATCTGATAGTTAAACTAATAAGTTAAATCATTTTTGCAAGACAAAAATTCACTACCATTTCAATATACAAAATATATGATATGGTTTTTAATTAGAAAAACTTGTCTTCGTACCTTTTCTGAAATAGTACTATGTCGTCGCTCTGATTCATTTCAGCAGTTGTTTCCAGTTTCCATTTCTTTTAAACTGAAACACTCATTAGTATTTGCATACACTCTTTTTTCCCTACTATTCTTCAACCGTAGTTTATTAAATATTTTGTGAAGATACGGTAGAAAAAACATTACTGAAAAAAATCAGACAATTCTAAATGACGTATTTTCATTTACTACCACCTTACATGCTCATAAGTTCGATTCACTTAATAAAAAGTAAGCACAAGCTTAAAATATGCTAATTTTTTCCACATGCTGCGACAAAAAGCTCAAAATAAAAAAATTAAAGACAAAAAAACTATAAATAAAAGCGAGAAGTAGCGGTAAAAATGCCCCAAGCGATTACTGGCCAATGGTCATTGGCCAAGGATCAATGTTATGTGGCTTGTGCATTGTTAGCTTTATGCAAGCTTTACATCCAGTATAAATAATCAAGAAGATTTGAATAATTTATGCTTTTGCTTGCTACCATTGGATGTATAAATTATTATTGCATAAAAAGAAGACTTCATGCTTATCAAAATGTATGTTTTCTCACGAAGGAAACAAAAAAGACACTAGTATTTGAAATAATAACAAATGAAAAAGTATACTTTGCAACATTAACAAAGTTAAATAGTAAATACTTTTACTAAAAATTATAATTTAGATATACTTATGATAACAATAATTATCATGACAGTCAGTACTGTTATTATTAATGTTTTTAACAAGTTTTGGTGCTATAGTTGTTGTTTTGATTATTTACGGTACGCTTTAATTATTGTAATAGTACGATGTTTAATTAAGCGTAAAAATAGAATAAGCAATAAACATTTAATAATAAATAAAACAATTAATTAAACATGATAAAAATTTTAGCAATAATATTACGAAAAGAAGACAATTAAAGAGTGAATTAACGAGTATGCTTGTTTTTAGAAATAAAAATAAGCAATTACTGATATAGAAGTTCAGTACAAATACAAAGCAAATATTTTAATTTGCTAATAAATTATTTAAAAAATATATTTCTGCAAGTATGCAACATTACTTTTTGTGTCTACTTCAGCAACAACAAAATAAACAAACAAATGAATGCATAAATTGAGAAGACATTTCAGATCGGATATTGTTAAAAAACGTGTCATCTTTTTTTTTGCTTAACGTATAAGAATTTGTTTGTTTATTGCGAATTGACCAATTCTTACCTACGCACAAAACCTGGCTGATTATATAAACAAATATAAGGAGGAAGAATTTGAGAATGAAAATGAAATACTAAGTAAGTAAACATTCGTTTTCCTCCTTTGTAAGCATTTTATCTATGCTAATAAAAATAAAAATTCTTATTGATATTGTAAGATATTATTGATATTGCAATATATACTCGTATTTTTGTTTACTTTCAATAATTTATGGTTACAAAATTTATAAGTTAAGTTAAAATTATAAATGTATTGTTCTATAAATTATTTTACTTCCGGCTTTGAGACAAACTCAGCTAATATCACTTTTATATCAAATAGCAATAATAATAATAGCGTCAATTATACTGCATACATAACACTAAGCACTGAACTAGGCAAAATAATATTTTATAACAAACATAAGCAAAGAATTGCATGCATGCATATTTTTTATTTCTAGTTCACGTTTTCATAAATTTTAGTAAAATGATTTAATTGAGAAAGAAAATTAAGTTACAATTTTATATTAACCAGTAATTACTAGTGTTAAATTAGATGTAATCTTGCAAAGCTATATGCATTATCTATTGCGTTCTTCTTTTTATCAATAATTTATCTTATCCGCCGTTCAGTTATTAATGATAATAATAATAATAATAATAATAAATAAATAAATAAATAAATAAATGATAGTAAGTAATAATAAATAACAATAATAAATAATAATAATAATAAATGAGCAATGAAAACAATAATAGCAATGGCAGTGTGTTGATCCATCAAGAATTACCTCAATGTTTACACCACTGATGGGATTAGATTACTTGACTATCTCGGGGAATATAAGTAAGTGTAGCCATCATTTATGTTCTCAATTTCCTTCAAGTTTGCTTATATGCAAAGGGTCAGTTTGAGAGAATTTAACTTACTTACGTCAAGAATAAAATTTGATAAAAACAATACTTTTCAAATAAATAAATAGTAATGCAAAGCTGAAATAGAGTTATTTTGAATTTGTAATGAGTAGATAAATAAATAAGTAAGAAATCATTTATATTCCATGAAATATTTATTCATTACATTTCACTAATCATTATTTATGTTTTGTGTTAACTGCTTGTTGTTTCAACTCGTTATCTATTCAATTATTATTCGCAAGTTAAAAATTTCACTTAGACTTACTTAGTTGGTAACAAATAGAAACAAGCAACAAAGCAATGCAATTTCAGAAAAATATGTTTCTGTTAGAACTAAAATTTTTCTAACTTCTGAATTGGCATTTTTATAGCTTTTTCATGAAATAAGTTATCGCAATAATTAAATGAAAATTTGAATACAATTAAATTAATATGACATTTATTTTTAACTTGATCTCACTGCTTTCTGATCTCTTCAACAATGCAAATTTTTTTAATATCGAAATTAAATTGAATTAAATAACTTTTGCCAATTATATCTTTCTGATAATCAGTTATCGATTTCCAAGTAAATCACTCTATTTTTCAACCATAATAAATGATATGATTACAGCTTATCACAATGGAATCAGTCGAATATGCGAATTAATTTTGGAATGTGTGATATGAGTGACATATCACTCATAACTTGTTCTGCCATCTTTCTGAAACTTTCGAAAAAAACAATAGTTGCCAACATATGATTACTTTTAATTGATTTTTCAGTTAAACTGCTATTTTCATTTAAAATTAATTATACATCAAGAATTGATATTTATTTTAATAATAAATTGAAATACTTTATGAATAATTTTAATTTCTTTTCCATATTAATTTTGCTAAAATTGACAAATTTTACCCTACAATTTCTTTGTTTTGTAATTATATTCACTAAAATTTGTTACAACTTAAGTTCATCTTAAAAACTAATTATTTTAGTCATAGTTTTGTAGTAATTAATTAGCACTTTTTTGTATGCAATTCATTATTATCATTATTTGCCATTATTACCAATTATTACCGCTATTATCATTATCATTATCAATATCACTATGCCATTATTGTTAACAAATTTCTATTCGGTATCAAATTTCTATTCAGCAAGGGACTTTTTATGATTACTGTGATTACTCTGAAAAAAAAAATTTTTTTTTAATTGAATATTTTCATTCCTTTACATTTTAAATATTTTAGGCCATTTTCAACTCCAGAAAAATACAATGAATCTCTGACAGTAATGTTATACAGTAACGACATATATTACTTCGTATTAGTCCAATTTACGTCAATCAAAAAAAAATCATTTCAATTATATATACTCACATGAAATTATCAAGTATTAATTAATAAATATTTTTATACGAAAGTAATTCTGAAAAGCAAAGTACACGCAGGCAGTTGTTTTGACAGACTGCAGTAAAAATTTTAACTAAAGCGATAAATGAATGTGTCAATATAAGTATTAAAGTAAATTGCGTCTTAAATGACATGTAAATAAGTATTATTTAAGTTTAAGCGATATTTATTCAGATAAATACTGAACGATAAGTATGTTATGAATAATTAATGTATTAAAAAAGCAATTTTCTGAATCAAACGATAAATACTTCAAATAATTAGGGAGTAAATTCTTTTTCTTTTTTTTTGCAAAGTAAAATAATTATTGTTAGATAACTACATATTCTATCTATTTATCTAACTGAATGAATGAATTATTATAGTTGAAAAGTAGTAATCACATTACTAATAGTATAAAGTTAATTAATTATATAAAATAAAATTAATTACATTCTTTCAAGCTTAAAAAGGATCTATGTAAAGCATTTAAGCCTAATATGGATGAATGAATGAATGAATAAATATCCAGAAGAATAATAAAAATGTGATGAAAAAAGGTAAATAATAGCTCAGAAATAATGAAAAATTCCTAATAAAGAAGAGCTAATGAGGTAGAACAGCTGCTGGTTTGTATAGTGAAACTTTTCAAACTAAATAACTAATCCAACCAGATCATTCATTAATCAATGTTTCTTTTAAAAAATTGCTAAAAATAAGTGAAAAATACATTTTTGAAAAAAAATTTCAATCAAATTTTGTTTAAAATTAATTTGATTTTTTAATTTTACTAATAATAAATATTAATAAGTAAATAATGAGATTTATTATACAAGATGAAAAAGTATAGTAAACAAACAAACAGACAAATAAGTCAGTTATAATTATTTATAATTGATTACTTTTTAAAAAAAATAGTAATTATTTATGCATGTGGTAGTAGCATATTTATATTTATTTATGCGCATAAAAGAAACACATTTTAACTTAGAATAAAAAGTAAAAGATAAGAAAAAAAGAAGAAAAAGGTAGTAAAAAGATTAATTTTTCAAACTTTGGTCTATTTGCCATAGTTTTGGTTGTCATTTTGTATGTCACAAATAGAAACGTAGCAAAAAAAAACAAGTTTTTGCAAGTTAAAACTGTTTCAAAAATTGCACCAAACCCTTTTATCTCTGAGTTATACTACCTAACTACCCACCTAACTACCTACCTTTAGGGTAAAATGACATATTATAAAAATGAAAAAAAGAAAAAATTATTTTATAGGTTACAAATGTTACCGAAAAGAAAAAAGACATAATATTGATAAAAAAAAGCATGACATTTACTAATGATTAAGGATGTCGCGGGAATAAATTTAGCACAAATTATTCAATATATTACTGTAACAATTTTAAATCTATCAAGATAATACAATGTATAGTTTTTATTTAAATTTAGGTAATTTTATAGATAAGTAAACAGATAGATACGACTGACTGATAAACAATAAATCTTTATAGTTTTGATGATAAAATTAAAATTATTTATTTCATTTATTTGCAATCACTTTG